>PVKB01000439.1:467528-754252 GCA_004027205.1 Ctenodactylus gundi
TTTTTTTTTTTTTTTTTTTTTTTTTTTTTTTTTTTTTTTTTTTTTTTTTTTTTTTTTTTTTTTTTTTTTTTTTTTTTTGGCAGTGGTAGCGATTATACCCAGGGCCTTTGTACTGAACTACATCTCTAGAGCATATTTTCTGTTGTATTTTGAGTCAGGGTCTCACTAAACCGCTAAGTTGCCCAAGTTAGGCTCAAACTCATGACCCTTTTGCCTCAGAATGCTGGGATTACAGGTACACAGCACCACATCCAGTTCATTCTTTTCTTTTCTCCCTTCTTACTTGCTGTTATTGATTGAATTGGGTGCCCTGACACATCCCAAATTATATGTTGAATTCCTAGCCCCTGACACCACAGAATATGGTATTACTTAGACGTACATCATAACAGGTAAATCACATTGAGGTGAGAGTGGGCACCAACCCAGCATGGTTGATGTCTTCGTAAAAAGTGGAAACGCAGACAGTGATACACATAGGGGGAAGATAAAGTGAAGGTACAGAAGCAACATCATGTGAGCTACAGAACATGTATCAATAAGTCAAGCAGAGGCCTACAGCAGGTCTTTCCTTTGTAGCCATCAACAGAACCAAAGTTCAAAAATACCTTGGTTTTGGGTTTCTTCACCTCTGAAGTTGTGAGTGTTGTGATTTGGATTTGGAGTGTCCTCACACAACCTCAAGTGTGACTTATGACTGTGTACCGTCTGGAAGTGGGACCTGGCTGGAAGGAGTAGGTGCTTAGGGATTGACCTGGAGGGGCATGTCTTTTTTTTTTTTTTAAGATTGAGAAATTTTAAGCTGACTTTTAAAAGATTATACAAGAAGAAAAAATATAGTTGCTTGATTTGTTTCCCTTATAAGTCTTTAATATCACAATGAAAAGTATCTTCTAGTTTTTAACCTTGAAAGTTGGAGAGAGTAAGCCTTTGCCTCCATCTTCTACCAATTGCCCTTGTCCAGATTCAAAGTGCCAAAGTTTCAGGCAAATCCTCTCTCCTTTCACCCAAACACAAGAAAGCTTTTGATTGCTCTCACTCAATTACTTAATTGTTTTTGTGAAGACAGCAGTCATAAAGTTTGGGAGAAATCAATTCGTTAAAAATGTTTGGCTTTTAAATTAGTATAATTGATTTGTGGAGAAAAAGATCATCACACTGGCCTCACAGAAGATTAGAGATAATAAATTACAAACTACTGAGTATATTCTGGATGAAACCAGCTAAGGCAAAGTTTGGTGTATGCTAGGCAAGCAAGAAGATGAATGTCGTGTGTGATGAAGCGTTGGGCTCTCCTTGTGCACCTCTGCTTGTTGTGTAGCCTTGGAGGAGGGCCAGGAGCGGAAGTAGGGGGAGAGGAAGTTCGCAGAAATGCCCAGTTTTCATTCTCACTAAGATCTTCTGAACGGATGCAATTTGTCTGGATTTGTTTGGAATTTTTTGAAGAAATACCTCACACATGACAAATGAAGTTCTGCTTATAGACGCGGGAACTCCTCTAGACTGTTCCGGGTTCATGGCAAGAGGGAAGGTGAAAGAGAAACTTTTAGTTAAGGTACAGAGGAGGGTGTGTGTGTGTGTGTGTGTGTGTGTGTGTGTGTGTGTATACATAAAAATGAAGTCATGTGGGTGGAGAGGTGGGTCTCTACATACTATTATCATCAAACTGAACCGTCATTTGCCTGTTGAGCCCTCCGCCTTTGTTTTTTGGGTTTTTAATGTTGTTGCTGTTTTGTTTTTACAGATTGTGAATAAAAGGTTTTATTGGGAAACTTACAAAAAGGGAAAGAAAGATAGGGGGTAAAGATTCTGATAGAAGGGGACTCAAAAATGTGGGTTGCTTCTGTGCCTCAGTGTCTAGGGGCTTTTATTGTGTAGCCATGTCAGCCTTTGTACAGAGCACATGTGTTATCCATATATAACACATGATTTGAAGGCCTGTAATAACTAAATAATCACTTATAATGATTAAAATGAAATATGTATATACCCAATTCTCAAAGATGGGTGTACTTATTTTGTATTTCAAACAACAAAACAAAAATACTAACAAAAATGATTATTATGAGAAAAAATAAACCTTGTTGAACTCTCATGTTTTTTTCACTTAGAGGAAGAAAGAGCAGGAAGCCTTATGGTGCCACATCCAGCCAAGAAGGTGGAATAAGAACACACCGTTTTTGTGAGCCTGCTTTTCTTTTGTATGGCACTGGAAGTGACAGTCACCATATATTTTTTAAATCACAAGTTACAAAGATACTCATGAAAGAGGACTTTTAGAACTGCTTCAGGAGATAACATGAATCAAGATGGGATAAGTATGTTCAGAGAAAGTGGGGTTAATGGCAATATTTCTTTTACTATGAAAAAAAATTTAAATTTAAACATTCAAGAAGGCTACAACAACTGAATTAGTGTGGGACCCCGACTAGACCCGGGATAATGGAAGGTAGAAGGTGGCTCAAACCCTAATAATCTGTTTTTAAGACCCTTAGGAGTGGAGCCACTCCCTCTTATCCCAGGCCCTGGACTGCAGCAGCTCAGGTTTCACTTTAACCAAATTCCTAATTCCCCTCCCCCAAGACCCTTTCCAGAAACCACGTGGTCAGGTTTCAAGAGACCCTCCATGCAAATTAGGCGACTTTCCAACCCCCAAAATTCCTCCAATTAGTGAATGAGCCTTGCCCTATTATCCTGACCCTTCTCCCTCTGACTGCTTACAAGGTGGACAATAAATTAGCTGCTAACCCTGATTCAGTCTCCCTGATGTGATTCCGTGACATCTGTCGTACTCAGGGCTGCTTGAGACTGCGCTCCCCCAGACTTCGCTGGTTTCTGATCACAGGTGGTCAAAGGCAACCTAGGACCCCGGAGACACAGACAAATTAGCACATACCAGGTGCCCTGGATTACGTATTTTGCAGAAAGAAATACTGATAAGAACAAAAGTTTAAATTTTTTTCCAAAACCATATATATATATATATATATATATATATATATATATATATATATATATATTCTAACCACCTCCAAGTGCCTTTTAAGTACCACTCCAACTCCTTCAGTGCCGCCTCTAGTTGTGTTTTTAATGTTTAAAACATTCTCTTAGAATTCGTGCAGAAGCCTTGGCACGTGACATTCCCAAGCAGTTCCTGAGGATTATTGTGTTCTAAATTGTGCTGAGTAGAGATGAAAACACACAGCCGCTGGGGTTGGAGTGTGGCTCAGTGACAAAGCACTTGCCTAGCATTCAAAAGTACTGGGTTCAAATCCTAAGGAGACAAAAAGATAGATAGATAGATAGATAGATAGATAGATAGATAGATAGATAGATAGTTCAATCTCTAGGACTACAAGTCTATATCCTAGAAGTTGTCTGTTGTGAGTGTCTTTCTGAGGTATCATTAAAAAGAAAAGTTGGTGAATGCTGCTGCTGAGTACTGTCCAAAGGAAAGACAAGCTCAAAAAATATTCTGCTGTGTCTTCATATTCACCAGATGTGTTACCATCTCACTGCTGGCTTTTCCCTGAAGACAAAATGACCATGGAAGGTAAATATTTGAATCCCTTCATAACATAAAGGCAGCCACAACAGCACAACTAAAGACACTGGTAAAAGAAGACTTCCAGAACTGCTTCAAACAGTGGCCAGAACAATAAGACATGTGTAGGCCAAGCAAGAGAGAGTGCTTTGAGGGGGATTTATGGCAATGTGTCTTTTTCCATAATAATTTTTTATTTAAACACACACTATACTTTCCAATCACACCATATGTATATCCTCTATACTGAAAGAGCTCTTTATTCCTTAATTCATTCATCTGTCCAGAAAACCTTTCCCATGCACTTGAGCAGAATGAGGCTTAGTGTCTCAGGCATTGTGTGAACTGGTGGAATTAGAAAGCCAGGTAGGACCCTGTACTTAATAATGACAGCAGTACTGATGATAGTGGCTGACACTTCCCGATGCTCAGCCTGTGACCTTCACTGTCTACACATGGTGGCTCCATGAGCCCTGTCAGAATCTACCATGAGCCTGTAAGCTGGGAGCCTTTATCATAATCTTTACAGATGAGGAAACTGAGGCACAGAGAAATACAGAAACTTGTGATAGAGTCAAGATTCAAACACACTCCATTTAAAAACTGGATGCCAGTGCAGAAAGCAAAGTCAGCAGCAGCAGAAATATGTCAAATCAATGAACTGAGTGAAAGTGGCGTGCGGCCATGGTTGATAGGACTTGGGTCTGAAATGTTCCCAAAGCCACGTGTACTTGGAAGGTGACCAGACTGAGAAAGTTAATTGTATCTATGGATTAATCCATTGATAATTTCCTATGCTGTGAAGAGGTGGGGCTTGGCAGGACAGGGCAGGTGTCTGGAAGTGTAACATGGAAACGCATGTATTCTTGTCTCCAGCTTCCTCTTTTGCTGTCATCTTCCCAGCTCACCATGCTGTGAGCAGCTTTCCTCTGGTGATGCCCACCACCACGCTCTTCTCCCATTGCCAGCCACACATGAATGGACTGAGATCTTCTAAAAAGAAAAAGAAAAGCTTTCCTCTCTTAACTTGTGGCTGTTGGTGTTGCGTAGTAATTATGTGCCGGCAATGAGAAAGTGACAGCGATACTGGCTACCATAAGTGGGGTTGTTGCTGCAAATTTACCTGACTATGTGGTTTAGAAGCCTTTGGAACTGGTTTGCAGGAGCATGGAAAGGCTTGGTGATACTAGCTAGAGAAGCCTTAGAAGGTTGTCAGCTGAGCCTCATGGAAGATGCTGGGTGAAGCTCACAACACCAGATTGCTGACAGGAGAGCAGATGAGAGAGCCAGGCTCATATGCCAACAAGAGGTGGGGCCTGGTTAGAAAGGGCATGTTACTGGGGGGAATAACAAAGACAGGAAAGGTGTGTGTTCATGTCCCCAGCTTCTTTTTGCTGCCTGCTTGCCATGCCATGGTCTCTGGCTAGGTCCTCCACCATGCCCTTCAGCCACTGTCAGTTGCCCATAAACAGACTGCGTTCTTCCTAACTATGAGCTAAATAAGCCTTTCCACCCACATGCCATGGGTTTCAGGTTTTGTGTCTCAGCAATGAGAAAGTGGCTAAAAACCTGATAATTAGGGCCAAGAGGAATCAGTGATTAAACATGCCTCTCTCTAGGGAGAGCATCTTGTCTCCTGACTGAGATTGATTGTGCCCTTTGGCAAACTAGGTTAAGAAGGTTGCTACAGTTTGGTAAGCTGGGTATTCAAAAGATAGAGATGGAATTCTTACATCCTCTTTCGTCATCATTTCAGACACATGGGGCTGCTTCTATAATAGTCAAAGTCAGGATTCCATGGAAGATATGACTTTGGTTGTACTTGGAAAGGGTCAATAGGATGCTAGTGGCCTCTTCCCAGTAGGAATCCTGGGATGGTGATTTCCCTCATTAAGATTTAAATATTGTTAAATAGTGCATAGTGCTCATTCATTCATTATCTACTGAGTCCCCTTTATGCGCCTAGAAACTGTCTTAGACATTGAGGATACATAGTGATTAAAACCTAAAAATATCCTTGTTCTTGTGGAGGCTACAGTCTTGGTGGGAAGACAAGCAATAAATTAAGCATTGTAAATACATGTATTACAGAGCAAATTAGATGAAGAAAAGTGTTATGAAAAACAAAGCAGGGAAGATTTGAGCTAAATACTACAGGAGGTGGGACTAGCCAGTGCCAAGGTCCTGAGCAGGAAGTGCTTGGTATATTTGGAGACTAGTGAGGCTGAGGCAGAGTTAGCAAGGGACAGAGAAGAAGGAGAAGCCAGAGAGAAAATGCTTAATGGAGTGCACGGCAGGCAGCTGTGAAGATTTTGTACTGAGAAGGCAGTGGCAATGGAGGTTTTGGGAAAGAGTTAATTGCAGGTATTTTGGAAATCAGCAGTTGTCGTGATAGTGGTAAGAGGGGCGTCAAGGTCAAAGCAAACTCGTGGTCTTTGGCTAGATTACTTAGAAGTACGGAGATGTTAACTAGAGGACTCCCTTTGTAATGGTGGGGGGGAAGACCAGGCGTTCTCGTAGTTGTAAGGGTAAGAAACAGCTTATTATTTCTTGGAAAAGGGATTAAAAAAAACTGCGTCATCAATTTGTATAAGTAGATATGATGACAAGGGCCAACGTGAGTCCAGAATGAGTGGAAGAGACATTAGCCATGTCACTCAGTCTTAACCCAGTTCTTTAGCTCCTGTGTCCATGTGGTTTCTAACCAAGCTGCAATTTGTTTCACCAAACAATGCTGCTCCCTGTTTACCCCACATCATCTCTGTGGCAAAAGATCATTTTTGAAATGTTATGTGTACTTCAGGTGTCTTTTTTTTAATGTCATAGGATAAAAGAACATATGGAGCCTTGATGAACACACTACTAGTTAAAACCAAAGTTTTCTTGTGTTCACAAATATCCTCACCTCCCTTTTATTTTATTTTATTTTATTTTATTTTATTTTATTTTATTTTATTTTGTGGTACTGGGGATTGAGCCCAAGATTCTTTCCATTGAGTTGCATCCCATTTTTTAAAAATTTTATTTGAAACAGGGTCTCATGAAGTTGCTACATTGTCCAGATTGGGCTCAAACTAGCACCTCTCCCACCTTAGCCTCCCATAGTGCCAGGCATGTGCCACCCCACTCAGCTCAACTTTACCTTCTCATGCCTCCAAGATGCCTTCTCCTGCCTTGTAGCCTTTAGTGCTGCCTCCCTGCCAGGGACTCGTCTCTTCCCTTTCTGAAAACTGTTTCGACATCCATTCATTCGTGCTGACCATGCTGTCTGATTTGAAATGGATCCCAGAGGAGTCAGATTTTGGCTGCACCAAAATGTGGACTTGGGGCAGTGGGAAATCCAAGTCTGAGGCTGGGTAGACATTGGCACAAAACAAGAAACCACTGGAGGCCTTACAGGGGACGTAAGATCAGACAGTGGGTGAACACGTTGTGTGAGCAGACTATGGAGACATCTCAGATGTGACAGACCCTGGTGGCGTGGGCTCTGAGGAGCTCAGTCTAGGGGCAGAGATGAAGCTGAAAAGTCTTCCTTTCATTCACCCATCTAATATTCACTCACTACATGGCTCCAGTGTCTCAAAGAGGTTTTTTTAAATGAGACAATATGTTTATTTTATTATATTCAAGAAACCAGACATAGCCTAATCATGAAAGGCTTGAAAATACGTGGTGTAGAATGAAGCAATAGCACTGCTGGCTGAGTCAGGCTGGCTTGGAAATCCTAGTCCTGACCAGTTTCCCTTTGGACGCATTGCGTAACTTGCTTGTGCCTCAGCAGTTTTCTCAAGGCATTATGCTGTATTTCCAAAAAGGCTGTTGTGACGTTCCCAGGTGATCAGTGCTGTGGCAGAGTTATAGTACCAGATATTTTAGCAGACTCCATGTACTGTAACAGTTACCATTTTTTGTTTCTGGTAGCAAGATGTGAGTGGAATAAATAGCCTGTTGAGCATCCCCTCCTAAAGGCAGAAGAAATGAAGAATCACTATCCTATACGGTAGGTGATGAATGTGCCACATTGAAGCACTATTCATCACATTTTGACCCCTGCAGATATAGATGATCACTGTACTTCTCTGAGTTATGGCTTTAGATCAATACCAATTCATTGGAGTTAGCTTGTGTGATACAACAGGTATACCAGTCTCCCTCAGCAAAGAAGCCCACGAAGGCATTTCTGAGAACTTGTGTGTTGACAATCATTTTAATGAAAAGAAGGGACTGTAACTCAAAGAGAGCTCCCAGCAGTTAAACCTGGGAAGAATCTCTAAGCCTGAGAAGCAGCTTGGAGCTGTGGAAGGCAAGTGTCAATGAAGAACACATGTAAAAAGATGTGCAACGGTTTCTGATTCTCTACTCCAAGGTTCTGACTCAGCGCTTTCCACCATCCCCAACCCAGGAATGGGTAGATGCCGCTACGGACAGCGCACTTGCTGGAACAGTATAGCTTCAGAGCCCCGGGGCCTCAGCCCTTCAGTGTAATTGCTCTTCTCCTCTTGTTACCAAAGCCAGACTGTGTCCAGACCTGGGAGACAGGCAGGGAGTCAGTGTTCAGCTTCCACCAGAAGTGCTGCCTCAGCCCGAGTGGTAGGGAGGAAATAGGAGTGCATGCTTCCCCTTCCTAACTAAGTTCAACACCCCCAGCCCTGGCTGTACTCAGTGGAGATCCCCCACAGTCTGTTTTAGTGTGATGACATCCACCCCCAAGTGCAGGATATTAATAATAAACAGATATGTACTGCATGACAGATGAACCAGTGAGTGGGGACAGCCAGGGGATTCTTGGTTTCAGGTTCCCAATTTAGCCTAATCGTGGGTATTTCTAATGGCTTAGGCAGAGTTGCTGCCCTGACAGGTAGAATATGGTGGGAGTAACTGTATGGAGTGTTGCTAATGCCTCAGCCGCTCTCAAGTTCTTTAAAAATACTTCTTCATGTGTGACAGTTTCCTATTCTTCAAAGACCCAGGAAACACACACACAAAGACACACACACACACACACACACACACACACACACACACACACACACACAGTTTTCCCCAATCCCCTTAAAACTCACCTATGCTTTGCAATTCTGGGCCAAACCTTCCATAGCCCAATATTGAACTCTTGTCAGTCAACTTCCTTAAAGGGAGGTACTGATTTAAGTTAGAGTGTATAATATAGCAAATGGACAGGAAAAACAAGAAATTTAGTGAGAAAAAAAGATGTTGTCATAGTTACCTTTTCATTGCTGTGACAGAAATATTTGATATCCACAACACAAGGAAGAAAAGTTGCATTTAGTTCACAGTTTCCGAAGGTCTCAGTCCATTCATGGGCAGCTGGCAATGACTAATGCTAGCTAGAGCTTGCTGGGGGAAGCTGTTCACAGCATCACAGGCAGGAAGCCACGTAAGGGAGAAGAGTAGAAATAGCCTGCACCCTTCCGGGCCACGTCCCAGGGATCTGCTCCTCCCAGGTTAAGCCCTAGTTGTCTCCATCTTTCACATCATGTGCCCAGTAACGTGCCACATGTCGGTAATCTATCACATACCCCTAATCCACAACATGCTAGAGCCTGAATATTTGCATTTCACTTCCATCCCCAAATGATGCTGATGTTGGAAATTCCCCAGAGAGCCTTTGCATCTTGGAATGCAGTACTACTATTGAAAAGAGGCTACTTTAACAAACTATTTATTGTAATAAATTCATAAAGAACAAATGAGCAGATATGGCTAAATGTGGATTGAAATCAATCGAGTTTTCTCTGTTGTAAAGAAAAGTTTTCAGGCGTTGTACCAGCTCAGTGGTTCCTGGTGGGGTATTCCGCACCTCAACAAGCATTTGCAGGGACCACACATTTTCCTATATGAAATGGGTTTGGGAATTCTAGAAAGAAAGCAAAGCCAGGTCTGTTTCGGAATACAACCAGGTATTTGCAATTCTTGAATGCCAGCCAACCATACGCCCCTGATGAAGTCATGCAGTTACAGTTCAACAGGTGTGTTTGTTCCAGGCCTAAGTGCAAGAACAAGAGGCCTTAGTCAAGGAACACTACCAGAAGCCTGGACAGCCAAGACCCCCCCTTTCCTCCATCCCTCACTCTGTTACCCCCAGCCTCTCTGATCCCTGCCTTTTTATCTCCCATTCTTGCCAGAGTTATTACATCCCAGCCAGCACTTACAATACAAATACGTTGTGAACCCCAGATTTTTACTTTGATTAGTAGCAATTAATTTTAAGAATATTTTATGTAGCAATATTAATATATTAAAATATTATTTCAGCAAGTCATCAACAAAAAAGTAACTAATGAAATACCTTATGTTCTTTTCTTTCTCTCTTAAATCTTTGATGTCTGGTGCTACTTAAGCCTGACAGCATGTCTCAGTGCTGAGCGCCATCTCTGAGTGCTCCGCTGCCACATGCTGGCTCTGGCTAACGTGGACACACATAGCTCTTCCCTTGGCGACAGTCGTGAGGCCTGAACCTAGAAAGAGCTACTCTGTGAAAAGCAAAAATCCTCCAAATACATTTCTGTTTACTGAAACAGACAGTAACAAAACATGACTGTGCGCAGAGTCCCTTGGGATACCTTGAACATACAAGGGATAATCAAAACCACAGTGAGAGTTTGCATTGCTTTAAAAGCCTGCCACAGTGAAAGGCGCACTGTGAGGAAAGCCAGGGAGAGTGTGTGTAAAGCACGGGAAGCATTTGGAAGGAGATTCATGGCAATGCATCTTTTACTGTTGTGATTTTAAAAAATCTAAACATTCATAATTGTGGTTGTATTGCCCCTTGTTCATCAAACATTTACAACAGTTTCTGTGAAACAAAAACATTACGGCAAGTCATCATCCACATTTTCACCACGTATGCCACCCAGCAACTTCTGGCTCTCCCCCAAAGTCAAAATGACCATGTAAGCAAATGTTTTGAATGGATTCAGGACATTGAGGCAGGGAGAGAGCACAACTGAAGACACTCCCAAGACGGGACTTCCAGGGCTACTTTAGGAAGTGCCAAGAAGTTGGCACAAGAGTGTTCTAAGTGAGCGAGAGTATTTTCAGTATGAATAATGTTGTGTTTTTAACTCTAATAATTTTTAGACTTAAATATTCACTGTATTGTTAATTATTGCCGTGTAGAACTGCCCGCACGCAACTCCAGGTCTATTGAAACTTGTAACAAATGGAATAGGGAGAAAAGAATGTATACTTTCAATGAGATCATTGGGTAATAATGCTGCATTCCAGGATGTTTGCAAAGAAATGTTTCCAACTCACCAGCTAGAAAGGCATAAAATCCCATCAGGGATGTCAGGATAGTAGCTCTAGTCTCATTTCTTTTTCTGTTAAACGGCTTGTTCTATTCCGCCTTGCAACTTGATTTGCACGGATATGTATTACTAACAGAAGAGCCTTCTGCTTATTAGTCAGGTCAGGTTATTATCCGGTTTGTAGGATAAACAATTCATGTGGCTTTTTCTTTTATTTTGTCACTGGATTTCAATTGACAGGAGACTTATATATCGATTTGTATGTAACTGCTGCCACCTAGTGCCGGAAGGGACTATTGACACTTAGAAATGCAGGTGGCCTGGCCCTCTGCCGGTAAAGACCCTAAGTAGCAGTTACCCCGCGTTTCTGCCTTGAGTGAGCCTATTGATCGGAGCCACTGATGACATCTCAGCCAGTGGTTCTCCACATGTGTCCCTGGGCCAGCAGCAACGGCATCCATGCGAACGTGTTGGAAATGTAAATTCTTGGGCCCTGCTTCAGATCTCCTTTTGAATTAGAAGTCTTAAGGAAGGGCCCAGTTATTTCTATTTTAACAAGCCCTGCAGGTAATTCTAATCTACGATAAATTTTGAGAACTATGGCCGCAGCCCAAAATGATAGTGCTTGGCCTCTTAGAGTCATGGATCCTGGATGCTCTCCTGAGAAATGAAAATGTGCATATCCCCAGGACTTTGGAACCACTTTTGGAGAGATCACAGATCAGACCTAATCAAGCTGGACCTTTGCTCGTACTCCAGCCGTTAGTCATAGGGAAGTTAACGAAGGGGATGATGTGGGGTGAAGTTCTTCTCCTGTATGCTGTCAAGACATGCTTTGGCTTAGGAGTCCGCTTCCTAGCTTGGCCTAAGGGATTTTAGAGCCACTGAGAGCCTATACTGTGGCCTCATCTGAATTACGAAATGGAAACTTTACCCAACTAAAATCATATTAACTTTTTAATGATAAAATTTTTAACAATATTATTGCAAAGTTTTATATATAATGCACATCAAACTTTTGATAATTTGATGATAAAATATTGAAACACTTGAAAATTTGATCAGAATAATGATGGGTTCCATACCTCCAGAAATGATACTTTGTTCTAAAACAGTCACTTCCTGGGCCTCAGCATTTTGTCATTGTGTGAATCCACTTTAGGGAGCTGTGACACAACAGGTGGCACAAGGAGGAAAGACTGATTTTGACTCGCGATTTCACTCCTAGTCATGTGACTCCATTGTTTTCAGAGCCGTGGTAAGACAGAAATATCACAGTGAAGGGCATATTGAAGGAAATCTGCTCACCTCCTGGGTAGGAAACAAAAAGAAAGGGAAGAAACAGAGAGCGGGGCAAGGGAGCAGGTAGAGTTCCCACGGTCATGCTCCTGTGCCCCATTGCTGCTCATTAGGCCCCACGTCCCAATAATGTCATCAGATCATGAACCTATCAGTGGACGGAGTGAGATCCCTCCCCTCTCCAAAGCCCAATGGTAGCCAAGGCGAAAATACAATGAGCCACTGGGGACCACGCTAGGTCTCAGCCATAACAGTCATTTAGCGGTTGCCATGCCTCCTGCTCCAGTGTTCTATTTTCTGTAGAGATCATTGCCACCTTTGACAACCTCTCCTTTGGTGTTAGTATTCCTCCGATACAGCATGAACCTAAGTAAACTGTGTAACAAAATTGAATTTGGAGAGGTTATGGTTCTTAATGATTACCAATTGGCTCAGTTAATTACATCCTAAATGTTTCAAAAGTACTTAGAAATTTCTGGTGAGCAACTGCTGTAAATATATTGCAGTGCTTAAACCAGGCTCGTATTGGAACCTAGAAAGCAATTTAAGGTTGTGGCTCCTCACATGCCAGTGATGCAGCAATAGCACATCTCAGGCTCTTTGTAATCTATACTGCTGCAAATTTATACATAGCTAAAGTAACTTGCCTTTATCCTTTTCTCATTTTATTAATATGTACATATGCTACACGTAATGTTTACATTGAACTTGAGTATTTTGTGCCCATACTTACCACTCAGCATTACAAACCTTTCCCCTCTCCCTTTTTGACCCTCCCACATGCTCTTCCTCCCCCGACTCCCACTGCCCCCTCATTTAGTTCTAGGAAATGACTATATTCTGGGTTTCTCATATTAGAGAAACCATTCAATATTTAACCTTCTGCGTCTGACTCACTTCACTGAGCATGATGGTCTCAAGTTGCCTCCATTTACCTGCAAAAGCCTCAAAATTATTTGTCTTTATAGATGGGTAGCATTTCATTGTTTGCATATGCCACAATGTTTGTATCCATCGGTCTGTTGATGGTTATTTTGGCTTCTTCCACATTTTAGCTGTTGTTAGTTGTGCTGCTATGAACATAGGTATTCATGTATCTCTTTTAACTCTTTTGGGAAGATTCCCAGAAGATATATTGCTGGATCAAAGGGGATGTTTATTTTCGGGATGTACCAGTTCACATTCCCACCAGCAGTGTAAGAGGGTTCCCTTTCTCCCACAGCCTCGCCAGCATCAATTACTGTTCAAGTTCTTGATATGTGCCATTGTCTGTGGGGTTAAATGGTGATGTTTTGATTTGCATTTCTCTAATGGCTAATCATGTTGAATATCTTTTCATGTATTTACTGGCCACTTGAACGTATTCATCTGAGAATTGTCTTTTTGTTTTTGTTATCCATTTTTAAAATCAGGTCCTTGAATTTGAGGGGTCTGTTTTTCTTCAGTTTCTTGTATATGCTAGTTGTTAGTTTCCTATCTGAGATATAGGTGGTAAGGATTATTTCCCATTTTGTAGGTTCTCTCTTCATCCTGTTGATAATCTTTTGCCATGCAGAAACTTTCTAATTTGATATAAATCCTTGTATTGATTGTGGCGGCTATTTCTTTTTCATTAGGTGTCTTATTAAGGAAAGTCCTTGCCTACACCTAGATCCTTTTGGATTTTGCCTAATTTGTCTTTCAGAGGTTCAGTGTTTTAGTATTGATATTTAGGTCTTTGATCCACTTTTGTTTGATTTTGGTGCATGGCGACAGATGTGTATCTAGAATCATTCTTCTGCATTTGGATATCCAATTTTCCCAGCACCATTTGTTAAAGAGGCTATTTGTTTTCCCGTGTTTGCTTTTGGCTCCTTTATTGAAAATCAGGTAGCTGAGGGTATTTGACTCTGCATCCTCAGTTCTGTTCCATTGGTCAACCTGTCTGTTTTTTATACCGGTGCCATATAGTTTTGCTAATTGTTGCTCTGCAGTATAACTTGATGCCTGGAATCATGATGCCTCTTACCTTTGTCTTGTTTCTCAGGATTGCTTTGGCTATTCTTGGTCTCCTTTGGTTCCATACAAATTTAAGGATTGCTTGCAAATTCTGTGAAAAAAGTTATTGGTATTTTGATAGGAATTGCATTAAATCTGTATCAGTTTGGGCGTCATAGTCATCTTGGCTATATTAATTCTGCCTATCCAAGAACAAGGGATGTCTTTCCATTTTCTGATGTCTTCTTCGATTTCTTTCTTGAGTGTAGTATAGTTTTCTTTATATAGGTCCTTCACTTCCTTGGTTAGGTTTACTCTTAGGTATTTAATTTTTTTGAGGGGCTCTTGAGAATGGAATTATTCTTCTGAGCTCTTTCTCCATGTGTAGTGTAGAGGAATGCTATTGATGTTTTAGTATTGATTTTTGTATCCTGAAATTTGGCTGAATTTATTATTTCTAAGACTTTCATGATGGAGTTTCTGGGGTTTTTTCATGTCATTTGCAAATGAAGAAAATTTGACTTCCTTATTTCTGATACGTATTCCCTTTTTTTCACTCTCTTACCCTATTGCTCTGGCTAGGGTTTTGAGGACTTTATTGAATATTTCCCTTGAGATTTTTTTTATCACGAATGGATGTTTGATTTTTGTCAAAGGCTTTTCTGCATCGAGATGATCATGTGGTTTTTGTTCTTGCTTTTATTGATGTAGTATATTACATTAATTGATTTACATATGTTAAAACAGCCTTGCATCCCAGAAATGAAGCCCATTTGATAATAGTTTATGATCTTTCTGAGGATTTGCTGGATTCTATTTGCCAGAATCTTACTGAGGATTTTTGCATCTATATTCATTATGGAGATTGGCCTATAATTTTCTTTCCTGGCTAAGTCTTTGTCTGGTTTAGTACTAGGGTGATGCTAGCCTCCAAAAATGAGTTTGGTAGTGTTCCTTCTCTTTCAACTTCATGGAACAGTTTGAAAAGCATTGGAGTTAACTCTTCTCTGAAGTACTGAAAAAATCCTGCTGTGAATCCATCTGGCCCTGGATTTTTCTTTGTGAGTTAAGGCTTTATTACTGCCACAATTTCTGTGTATGTTATGGGTCTACTTAAGGTTTCTATGTCTTCGTGGTTCAATTTTGGTATTTTGTGTGTGTTTAAAAAGTCATCTATTTCTTCCAAGTTCTCCAATTTGTTGGAGTATAAGCATTCGATATAGTTCCTTATAATTCTTTCAATTTCCACAGGGTCTGTTGTAATTTCACTCTTTTCATTTCTAATTGCATTATTGTGTGTGGTTTTTTTTTCCTTCCTTCTTTTAGTTAGTTTAGCTACAGGTTTATCAATCTTGTTTATTCTTTCAAAAAACCAGCTCTTTGATTCATTGATTTTTTTGTTTACATTTCATTGATTTCTGTTCTGATCTTTATAATTGCTTCTACTACTTTTTGGTATAGATTTTTCTTGATTCTCCAGCACCTTGAGGTGCATCATTAAGTTGTTTGTTTGGGATTGCTCTTTTCTTTTGATGTGTACATTTACGGTTATGAATTTCTCTCTTGGGACTGCTTTCATTGCGTTCCATAGGTTCTGGTATGATGTGCTTCTTTTATTATTCAACTCTAGGAAGTTTTTTATTTCTTCCCTGATTTCTTCAGTGACCCCATTGTTTATTCAGTAGTAGGCTATTTAGTCTCCGTGTGTTTGTATATTTTCTGATGTTTCATTAACTGTTGTTTTCCAGTTTTATTCCACTGTGGTCTGAGAGTAGGCAAGGAATTATTTTGATTCCTTTTTACTTGTTTAAGCATGTGTTATGGCCAATAGTCTATTTTAGAAAATATTCCTTGTGCTGCTGAGAAGAAAGTGTATCCCATTGATGTTGAGTGAAAAACTCTGTAGATATCTGTTAAGTCCAGGTTTTTCGTAGTGTCATTTAACTATTGTATTTCTTTGTTGATTTTTTTTGTCTAGTTGGTCTATTTCTCTGTGATAGTAGAGTTTTAAAGTTCTCTACTGTTATTGTATTAGGACCTACATGGTCTTTTAAGTGCAATAATTTTTGTTTTCTGTAGTTGGGTGCCCCTGAGTTGGGAGCACATATATTGATAATTGCGATTTTTCCTGTTGCGTTGTTTCCTTGACCAGTATATAGTGTCCATCTTTGTCTCTCCTGATCTATTTTGGTTTGAAGTCTGCCGTGTATGAGAATAGTATAGCTACAGTGGCTTGTTTCCTGGATCCAATTGTGTAGAGTATTGAATTCCGTCCTTTATTTTCAGTTGATATATTTCCTTATAGATAAAGTGTGTCTGCTATAAGCAGCAAATTGTGGAGTTTTGTTTTTTGATCTAGTCAGCCAGTCTGTGTCTTTTGATGGGTGAGTTGAGACTATTAACATTCATTGTTATTATGTTGGTATATTCACTATATCCTATCATCAGTATGATGCTTCAGTGTTAATAGCGTGACTTATTCTCTTATTCATTCATTCTCTTCTTTCTGCTGTTTCCTTTTCTCTGGGGGCTTTGGTCTCTTTTGCTATTGGTGTCTTTCTCTATCTAAAATTTCTTTAAGTATTTTCTGTAATGCTGGTCTAGTGGATGTGAATTTCTTTAGGTTTTCTTTATCATGGAAAATTTTAACTTCTCCCTCTATTTTGAGAGAGAAATTTCCTGGATATAGCATTTATGTTTCCTTAGCACTTGGATGATATTGCTTCATGAGCTCCTGGCCTTTAGGGTTTGTGTTGAGAAATCTGAAGCTATCCTGATGGGCTTGTCTTTGTAGATCACCTTCTGTTTTTCTCTTACAGTTTTTAATATTCTCTTTGTGTTGAGTCTCTAGGGTTTTAATTATGATGTGCCTGAGGGATGTTATCTTCTGGCCAAAGTTGTTTGAAGTTCTGAATGCCTACAGTAGTGTAATGTTTAGTTCTTTCTTTGGATTTGGGAATTTTTCTTCCATAATTTCATTGAGCATGTCCTTAAACTTTTTCTTCTCTCTTCAGTTTGTTCCTGCATTCCCACAATTCTGAGGTTGTTTCTCTTTGAGTCATCCATCAGCTATTGAAACCAGTCTCTTTCTTGCTTTTGTTTGTTTTACAGTTTCACTGACCATATGTTCCAGATTATCCACTTTATCTTCAAGATGTGATAATCTTTCCTTTGAAGGTTCAGGCTGGTTACTTATTTTTTCCTGTGAGCTTTTTGTATCTTGGAGTTTAACTTTTACTGTTTCTATTTCTCAGTTGAACTGTTTCCTGTTTTTTTGAATTGTCAGCATTATCTACTTATTTGTTTCTTCTTTGTGTTCCTCCAACTTATTATTGATGGCTGTTGTTACTGAGAGTATGTCTACTTTAAACTTCTTGTACATCTTTTATGTCCTGTGTGAGTTTCTGTGCCCAGAAATAAGTGTTTTTTATTGCCTTTGCTATCTGTGGGTTCTGCTCCTTTATGATCCCTAGTATTGGTTTCTGGCATGTCAGACCTCCTTGTAGGTGATTTATTACCTTGTTTCCCCATGGTTCTGTTGCAGTGAGTTGAAGCTTAGCTATTGTTGATGGTCTCTGTCTCTATTCCAGAGATTGCCTTATTAGACTGTTTCTGCTTTAAGCATTACGTTTAGCTTTAGTGTTTTAGAATTTATGACAATTTTTAGTTTATTTGGTTATTAATTTTGAAGATATTCTCAATGGCCTGCCTTCTGTTGAGACCTTAATGTCCTCCACTCTTTGGTGAAGGAGGAACAGAATACAGAACTATATATGGTGCAAAGACTGGATATTTGTTAATGTAACTTGAATATGAAGATCATTACCAATGTCAACATCTACACTTTGAATAAAGGTTTATATTTACAATACTGTCTAATATTAACAACTTATTGGCAGAGCCTAATAGCTACTTTAACATTATAACTATTCTATTCTCATCATTAGTAGGTGTGATAAACGCTTATTATATATGTAATCAAACCTAGTATTGACTAACTGAAGCACACTATTAATATCAATAGTATAACACAAACTTTAACATAGTAGATCTCTATATTGCTTGTCTCAGCTAACCCAGACCTCTGGAAATTTCCTACTCTTATTAGGTCCACCCACTATGCTCTTCTAAGCAATTGATATATTTGTATCTATATTTATACTTATTTCCTACTAGCTATATGCTTATGTTAACTAAATATTGATCTATACCCCCAATATCCACTTAGTTTTCTTATTATGATCTAAGCTACTATTGGTGGTTTATATACACATTGGTTGGTGACCTATTATGGGAGTCTGTTCATGGCACCACTCTTTTATCAATAGGATATACACAAAACTATTAGTTACTAACTAAGTAGCCCACATATACTACATCTCTATTAGTCTGTTTATATGGTTATGAATTATTGGTACTTAGTTTTATTAATAGAGAAATTGAAGTAGGGATACAGCAGACAAAAATTAGGACTTAGATTTAGGTATTAAATGGAAAGTAGAGAAGTATTCATATGATAGAAAAAAGGTCTGGGAGTATTCCTACCCAAATCCGAGGATAACAGATAGAGGAAACACACTATAAGTAATATCCAGATGAGTTAGAGAGAGTTGTGAATGAAGTAGAGTATTGCTTCTAGAACTGCATAAAGATGTATGGAAAAGAGCTTGGAGAGTTGTTCTAGAGAGGGAAAGATTCAGGTACAAACTAATAAGGAGAAAGGAAGTGGTGGACGATTATGAGAGGAGAGGGGCAGAAAAAAAGAAGAAAAACAAATACTAAGGTAGACTTAAAATAAGGCCACCTAGTCATTTGTTTCTTTTCTTTTTTCACACTATTTTATTAATATACAAATGTAATAATACATAGTATTTACAATGAATTCGGGTGTTTCATACACCTATGTATCATATTGACTTTACAATCCCTTCCCATTTTCTACCCTCCCACCCACTCCCTGTCCCTTCCCCCGACTCTGGCTATCACTTCATATGGTTCCAAAGAATGTCTGTGTTCTGGGTTTTCCAAGTCAGAGAAACCATACAGTGTTTAACATATTAATCTTCTGCACCTAAGTCATTTCACTTAAGTCACCACTCTACCCCAGCTTCCTATTCCTCTAATAGGTTCGCGGTAGTTAAATCTTGATGCCTCTTCTCTGAACCCAACCAATGCCTTTAATGGGTTATTTACCAAAAGTTTTTTTCTATGTTTTGCTATATCTTTGTTGTTATTGTTAAACCTGGCCTTACTCACCAGTTCACATTAGAAAATAACTACAAGCATGTAATTCAAAAGACTAGTAAATTTGGGAAAGAAGAAAAAAAGTTAAATTTCAAATGCCTTAGCTGAACACTGGAAGGTGCATACTTGTACATTCACCGGGTTATCTTTACATCAATCAGTTTCCTTAGGATAAATTTTCATTATTGACCTAATAAGTGAATTGCTACAATAAAACAAAGTTAAAACTATATCACATTGCTACATTAAATGAACTTAAATCTATACCATATAAATATACTTAAAGTGACAGATATGAAGACAAATTTAGTTATTTCAGAGTTTTTAACTTTCATAAGTTATTTACTCATATTTCACTGATTACTAACCTACTTTTTCTCAGCTCATTCTCCTCTAGCTGTTGTCATTTTTCCTCTGGGGTCATTGGTGATGCTGGCCTCTCTTTCACTTTCTAAGATTCCTTTAAGTATTCTTCGCAATACTGGCTCAGTGGCTGCAAATTCCTTTAAGCTTTCTCTGTCATAGAAAGTTTTAAGTTCTCCCTTTAAATTAAAAGATAGTTTTGTTGGATATAGCAGTCTTGGTTGGCATTTATGTTCTTTTAGTGTTTGGCTGACATTGCTCCATGATCTCCTTGCTTTTAGAGTTTGGATTGAGAAGTCTACAGTTATCATGATGGGCTTATCTTTGTAGGTCACATTCTGTTTTTCTCTTACCACTTTTTAGTATTTTCTCTTTGTGTTGGGTGTCTAGAATTTTAATGATGATGTGTCGTGATGAGGATCTCTTCTGATCAAGGTTGTTTGGTGTTCTATATGCCTGCAATAGTTCCATGTTCATTTCTTTTCTTTGATTTGGGAAATTTTCTTCCATTATTTTATTAAGCATGTCCTTTAAGCCTTTTGTTTTTGTCCTCAGTCTTCTCCTCGATTCCCATAATTCTGAGGTTATTTCTCCTTGAATCGTCTATCAGCTGTTGTAATGATTTGCTTTCTTTATTTACTTTGTGTTCTTCATGGCCTGTATGTTGCAGCTCAGTCACTTTATTTTCTAGGTCTGACAATCCATACCTCGCAACCTAATCATTTGTGTGGGAATTAAGAAACTAAACCAGATAAGTAAGAAGGAAAGAAGGAGAAGGAAAAAAGGGGTTGACAATAGCGACCAAATTGGCAAACAAAAGAAAGGCCAAAATATAAATTGATCACCAAGCAAAGAAAGAAAGGAAGAAAAAGAAAACAAGAAAAAAGAAAAAATCCAGTTGCCTTTTGTATTTCTTATGTGAAGCAGGTGCTGGCCCTGGCTCTTTTAGTCTGATAGCATTCTATCCAGTCACTGTTCCTGGTGAACTTTTTGAACAGTTGAGTGTGTTTCCAGCCGTTTTTGGTGGCTTCTAGTGAGTGCTCCCTCTGCAGGCTTTCTGTATCAGTAGTGCTATGGGTGGGTCAAGTCCTCTGGTGTGAGTGTCTAGGCTCTGCCCTGGTTGTGGCAGAGGCAGTGGTGATGGTGTGGGTTTGAGCATGGCTGCTTGGGAACCTCCAAGAGGCTTCAGCAAGGATGCCCATGTGGCCCAGATGACACGTGGGTCTGGGCACAGCTACCTGGATGCCTCTGGTAATTCACTACCATATAGGTAGACAAATAGAGACATATTATATGTGGATTATTTAGCTAGTAATTAATTAATATATAGTTTTTTTGTATATCCTATCAATAAAAGAGTGGTGCCATGAACAAATTCCTATAATAGGTCACCAAACAATGTGCATGTAAACCACCAATGGTAGCTTAGATCATAATTAGAAACTATGATACTCTCTCTATTTCATCCACAACTCTCTTTAACTCATATGAAAATTATTAATAGTGTGTTTCTCTGTTATCCTCTGATTTGGGTAGGAATACTCCAAGACCTTTCTCTATCATATAAATACTTCTCTATTTTCTATTTCATATCTAAATCTAACTCCTAATCTTTGTCTACTGTCTCCCTACTCCAATTCTCTACTAATAGAACTGCTAAGTACCAGTAATTCAACGATGCCAGTTAGGCCCAGCTGCCTGGGGTCCTGGGTGATGGCAGGGGTCTGGGCATGGCTACCTGGATGCTTCTGGGATACAGCAGCAGGTCCAGCTGCTGTGGGATCCATTGTGCTGGTGGGGACCTGGTGCGGCTACCTTGCTTGCCTTCCTCTTAAAATCTCTAATTATGTGTGTCAATATGTCATCCAGAAAACTGAGATGTCTGTGATATTCTTTCAACATTGCAAACCTCTCTTTTAATAATGGAATTGCCATTATTTATTGTAAACAAAGAAATGGATTTTATAAACGAGTTTGAGGCCTGAAAGGGCTGATCGTGAGATTTTTCAGCAGATCTTCCTTTTATTTCTTTTTTTTTCCTGGTGAAGAGATGTAAAAATCAAGAGTCTGAGATTTGTTAGGCATCAGTTGTTGATGTTTGATAAATGCAATCGCTGATTTTCTTCAAAGAATATAACTCATTTGATGTTTTTAAGAGTAGTACGCACATAGACTTTGTTTCCTGTATCATTGGGCTTGTTAAGTAAAGTTGGCTAATTTTATTTAGTATATCACCTAAACTTAGGACTGAGTAAATAAGTTTTATTTTCAGAAGTATAACTTCATCAGTAAAATCTGTATCAATAAAATCATCAAGTTTTTAAGTAAAAATTGTAGACTACTCTTTTAATTCAAACTTTTCATCAGACCTTTGAAAATGTCCTCAAATTTAAGTTGGGCTTGTATGTTTTTCAACGTAGTTTTGTATTTCATATAGCTGTAAAATTAAATTAAAATTCAGTGTTGAAAAGTACCTTTGTGCATTGTTTTCCACATTTCCAACATTTTGGTATCACTAATCTCCCGTTTTATTTAGATGTGGCTTTTATTTGTGGTTAACTTAAAATACTCAGTTTTCTCTGATTCTGGACAACCCTCACCCAAATTTGCACATATTGGAATAGTTTAATTTGGGAAATAACCTAATGATAGTTACTATTACTTGTACAAAATTTGCATCGGGACATGTTTTCATGATAACTAAATGTTTAAAAAATTTTTCTCATATACAAAATTATAGTAGACCCACTTATTTGAGGTTTCACTTACTCATAGTCAGTCATGGTCTGAAAATAGTAATGGAACATTCCAGAAATAAACAATTTATAAATTTTAAGTTGAACACAGTTCTGGGCAGCATGATGAAATCACTCCCTCACACCCACGCTGTCCCACAGGGATGGGAGCCATCTCTTAGTCTGGTGGGTCTCTGCTGGAAATGCTCCCTGCCCCTTAGTCACTCGATAGTCATCTTTGTTATCAGATTGTCACCATGCCACTGTGCTTGGGTTTACATAATTCTTATTTTACTTAATAATGACCTTGAAGTGTAACAGTAGCAATGCTGACAATCTGAGTCTACCAGGGAGAAATCATACAGGGCTTCCTTTAAGTGAAAAGGCAAGAAAAGTTCTTGATGTACTATGATAATGAAAAAGAATCATGGGTGAGTAGAGGGAAATAAAATGCTAAGAGAGCACCGGGGCATAGCTCAGTGGTTGAAGGCCCTGAGTCTGACTCCCAGCACCACATAAGCTAGGCATAGCAGTATACGCCTGTTGTCACAGTGCTTGGGAGGCTGAGGCAGGAGGATTGCTGAAGGCTCGAGACCAGCTTGGACTACATAGTGAGTTCAGGACCAGTTTGAATGTCAGAGTGAGACACTGTCTCAAAAAAATTGCTTGGAGAAAAATGGAGAGAGACAGAGAAACCACATTCAAATAACATATTGTTATGATTGCTCTATTTTATTATTAGTTATTTTAATCTTACTATGATCTCTCTCTCTTTCTCTCTCTCTCTATATATATATATGATTTCTATATTACATTTCATCATATATATATTGAAAAGACCAAAATATAGATACTATAATTCCCACATCTACTACACTTTTTACTATTCAAGTCTGTGTTTTGTCTTCTAAATAAATCATTACTTAGAGTTGATGTTTGTGTCACACGTAACTGTATTACCATGATATCACTATTTGCTGTGGTTTCTGCCAACAGGAGACAAAAAACATTAACACAATCCTAAAACCTGGTAGATGATTCCCCGTGTTTTACACAGTTTCATCAAAAATTTTCTCCTCTGAATATGTCCTCATTCTCTCTCTCTGTGCCACTGACAGCCACAGTTTCCGTGTTTCAGGATCTTGTGCATGCTAGGCCGGCCATCTACACCTCCATCCAAGGCAGTTGTGCATTTCCAAGGAAGATCTCACTTTTAATCTATAGTCCCACTGTTGGTACACATTGTATTTTGTTTTAGTTAATGACAATCACAGTGGCTTGTGTAAGTCTGTCATGCATCCCCGTATTTTAGTTTTTAAGACATCCACAAAGAGTTTATAATACAAACCAGACTCTTTGGAGGACTAAATACAATAATAGGAGTCTAGTAATTTTTTCATAGTTTGGAAATTTTTGAATGTAATGTTTTTCTCAAAGCTTCCAACCTGCATATTTTTGAAAAGTCCATTTCAGAGATGAATAATCTTCAACAATAAGGCCCTCATCTGCATGATCACACACCTGGATTTGCTCAATAATTTTATGGGATTTTCAGCTTCCCCCAGGTTTCTTACAGTTCCTCAGAATCACTGACACAGAGAAAGAGGGCGCCCATCTGTGACTTACTCTGTTAAAACAATTGCCTTAGATGTTCTTTTTTTCTCTGTATTTTCTCCCAAAATGTATTCAAGCATCCAAATAATTTTCTCTCATCTTCTTCCCTAATAGTATTCATTTTCTGTTTTCTAATCTTAACTTAGAAACATTTCTGACAAGTAGGAAAGAGTAATGAAATACCTTATTATTTTATCTTACAATATCTTAGTACATTGATATTTATGATGGTTAATTTTATATGTCAGTCTGATTAAGAAATGCTCTAGACAAAAGGCAAAACATTTTTGGTGCATCTTTGAAGTTGTTTCTGGAAGAAACCAGCATTTGAGTAAGTGCATCACATAGGGAAGACCCACCCAGACAGTGTCATACCAGAGTCCAATCTGCTGAGGGCCCAGATGGAACGGAACAGAAGAGGAAAGGGTGTTTGCTTATCAGAAGTTGGGACACTATGGTGTTCTGCCCCTAGCATCAGAGCTCCAGGTCCTTGTGTTTTTGGAATTGGAGACTTAAATCAGCAGCTAATCGCCCCACCTTCACCTTGCCTAGTTTCTTAAGCCTTTAGGCTTAGCTGAATTACACCACTGGCTTCTGCCATCCTCCAACTTCCAGACAGCGTATTGTGAGACATGCTGGCTCCTGCAGTCGAGTGAGACCATCTCCGTAGTAAAGCCTCTCTCATATATCTAAATCTGTCTATATCTATGAGTTGATTTTAAAATATGAGTATTTTAAAAATTATTATTATTACAGTAAAAGACAGTGTCATTACTCCCCCTCAGAATACTTGCCCTTTCTTGGAACACACGCATCACTCTTGCCACTTTCTGAAGTATTTCTGGAAGTGTCTTTCTGGAATTTCTTTAGTTGCATTGTTGTGGCTGTTTTAATGTCTTGAATGATTTGAAACATTTACATTTCATGGTGATTTTGACTTCGGGGAACAGCCAGAAGTCACCCAGTGCCACCAGATCTGATAAGGTGGATGAGACCACACTACTGTGTTTCACAAGGCTGCCTTTCAATTAGATGATGTGCAGCAGCAGGATTCACCAAATTTTTATCACATTGTAAAGACACTCATGAAAGAGGCCTTCAGAACTGCTTCACAAAGTGTCAAGAACGGTGCATGTGTTTGAAGCAAGGGGAGTGTTCTGAGGGGGATTAAGGCAATGTCCTTTTACTTCCCCATTGTCCGCAGGGTTCACTCTTCTGGGCCCAATTTTTTCCAAAGTGTAAACTTTTGTCCACTTTATGCTAGGGTCACTGTAGTTTGCACAGTTGGAGTTGTGTGTAGGAATGTGGTTACCCCTTGCTTGAGTCATCCCCACAGAGCCAGGAAACATGACTGCCTCCCTGAGCTGTTTGCTCAAAGGAAGAGACAACATCAACCACTGTTTTATTGTAGCCATACCTCAAGAAAGCAGGGTTCTTTGTGGGGAAGACCCACAGCTTTCCAAAGTCTTACAACTGCCTAACCATAGACTCTCAGTGCTGTGAAGCTGTTGCCCTAAAGCCTGTTTCAGAATAGCGGTTTGTACATTCCACATGCCAAACTGGTCTCCAAGTGGTATCTGTTCACGTTTTCTGATCTGTCACATCCAGGGACCAGTGCTTCAATGCTAGACCCCTTCACAAGTTTCTTTCAAGAGATCTGACCCAGCATGGACTGCTCAGAGGTGCAGGCATTCTCTGATCCTCCCGCACACTCGAAGCATTCCTTGCCCTGGTCACTTGAAAAGACCCACAGGTGCTCAGTAGTTTCCTCTCATTTCTTCTCTCCTCTTACCCCTTGCGTGGCATGTTCAGATATCCAGAGTGGGTATACAGGTACATCTCTTCTAAGGTTTTACAGGGGGCAAAGGATACAATAATACCTGGCCACTGTACTTTCCACATGACCCTGTAGGCCACAGGAATGGTGCCTACCCTTGTACACAAGTGGGCGAAGAAATAATTACTTGCTTCCAATTGCAAGGAAGAAGCCTGTACTAAAGATTCTCCACAGCTCAAAGTATTTCAGTTTCCTCTGTCTCACATGTTTTTGAGTAGACAAAGTCCTTTCAGTGGCTGCAGAGAGGCTCAAAAGACTTGTCCCAGAGCTTGTTCTAACTTTATCTCCTGTGTATTAGATTCCTGATGCTGCTATAACACATCACTGTGAACTTCAAGCAACACAAATTTGTTTGTTTGGATATCCCAGATAAGTCTCAATCAGCCAAACTCAAAGTATAAGAAAGGCTGTTTTCTTTTCCAGCAGCTCTAGGAGAAAGTCATGTCTTGCTTTATCCAGCTTCCAAACACCACCAGCCTTCCTTGGCTTACATTCCCTTCCTTCCTCTTCAAAGGCAAAGGGAAAGAAAGTGTTGTGTGTTTCTGATCCTTCTTCTGGAGTCACATTGCCTGGCAATCTTCAGGAAACTGAGCAAAGTTGCATCAAGGTAAAATACACTCTCCGTCAGAATCTCTTCATTAAGCCCACTGAAGCCACATGCTGCTGCAGCTGCCTCTTCTGCCTGTTTGGTCCCAGGGATCCTGTGCGACCGTGCCCCTGACACTTGCCGGTGCCCACAGCCACCCTCGGCATTCCATCGGGCTGAGTTGCTGCCTAATTCTTTTCCTCCTCATAAATTTCCTACCACTCTTTGTGTGTAGAACATTTATCAATTACTACGATTGCTTAATTCAGCTGCTTGCTTAATTCTCTTAATTTTTGTAACTTCTCAGTTTTTTTGAATGCAGTGAGTTCTACAGATAATAAGAATGCTTCCTCCTTTCCAGTGTAAGCCTTATTTTTTCTCTTTTGCCTAATGATATTAAAAGATGCTATAGGACAACATTGAGTAACAATGGTGAGAGGGAATTCAAGGTGTGATTCTGACTACAAGTCTAGTGGTTGCCACTCAACTCAGTGCTGAGTTTGCTTTGAGAAGTTACAGAAACTATGAGCATTTGCTAGTGGTCCCCCTGTTGTCTGTTACCCTTTTCCCATGTCAGTAGTACCCTGATCTTGCTTTAGGATTTCTTAGCCTCAGCCTTGTGGTTTGCTATGAAGAACCCCACTTGTACTTGCAAAAAATTGTTCTTTTTTTTATTTCTCAGTGCTGTAAAAAGTCCTAGCCTCTTGAGACACAGAAATATAAAGATAACATCTGCCTTCTAGCAATGTTTTACCTCTCATATACTGTGAGGATTTCATCTGTATCCATTTGTCTAGTTGTTGTGAGACAAAGGAGAATAAATCTTCTCCCATCTTGTCAAGAATGCAAAAAGTCCAGACTATATCCCTCTGTTAATTTCAGAGTGACACAAAGGCTGGAATTCTGGCTTCCAGGCTACCAGGTATTTATGCTTCAATGAAGAATGAAGCAGGGAACTTACAGACATCTATCCTTTGTAAGTAACCACCCAAAGTGATCTGGTCCCTGCAGGTTTTTAACCAAGGGTTAGAATTAGAACCCACAATATCTTCCACCCCATCTCCAAGGATCAAAGGCTCTTTATTTCTTACTTTTGTAAGGGAAGAAAAATCTGCCTCTGTTCTGTGTATGAGCAGAGAAGAACTGTTATTCTCTATCCTTTTGCCCACAGAGTTTCCAGCTACATGTTTTTCATCTAGCTTTCCTCACATTGCCCACAAGTACAGATTCAGGCAAAGGAGATGGCACAGTTGTTACTATGTGGCTCATCAAAACTAATCTGGGTGTGATCCAGAATATCCCACATGCATATTCATGATTAAATTAATAAAATGCATATTAAAACACAGTAGAATTTAATCTGTGAAAGTATACTTTCTTCCTGACTCACCTGGAATTTGTGCCAGCCTAAGAGAGGATTTTACGTGAAGGTGCAGTAGTATCACCATCTCTGTGTCTTTCAAAGATCTTGGCGATTGATTAGAGATGTAGCATCACTTTTGATTTACTATCCTGGTAGAGGGGTCAGTCCCAGGAGAATCTTTTTGGCCCTTCCAACCATAATAGTTCCTGTGACATTCCACAGGACAGGGAACAGCCCTAGCATTCTGCTGATTTCCCAGTTGATCTATTTTACCTGTGCATACTGAGATTGAAGAAATACCTTCACTGACTGTCCATGCTGGACCCAGAATACAAGGAACACGAGCAAGAACGCTATCCACCATCGGCCTCCAGGAACCGCCCTACTGCCAAATGGGGTGTGACAACATCTCAGGTCTTTGTGGAAACCTATCAGCTAAGAACAGCTATCTAGTAACTTCTGGGAAGGCTGTGGGTTTCATCTCATTGTAGTGGCAAGGTAAATGGGCATAGTTTGCTCTGGAAAGCTGGAGAAAATTCTTATTATATACTATGGCTGCCTCGCAGATCATCATTCCATGACTCCAGGTCAGTAGGTATGATCTTGCGTCTCCCAAGGATGATGATTTAGATTTCTGCCCCAAATATTACATCTCTTGTTTCCTGCTTAGCGGTGTCAAGCAGGTTCCTAGTAAGCTACCCTTTTATTTCTTCTATATGGACACTCCAGTTAGTTACAGCTGCAAATCCCTGAAGTACCTTTCTGTCCTTGTGGTTCATTGTAGGAATTATGATTACCTTGTCTGCATTGAATAAATGTGTCACCTGGGCTCTATCACACCAGAACTGTTATTTTTTCTTGTGACTAGAAAACCTGCTTCCATCACAGAGCTTTTCAAAGGTTTGTCTAGGTGGTTCATTCTCAATATACATTTCAAAGTTTTGTGCATGACAATTACTCCAAAATTACCAGTAGGGTATGATTGGATGTGGAAAAATCTAGAGATAGTGAACAGGTTGCACGTAATAGATTTATTCCATCATGATTGTTTCTTTGAGCCTTTATGCAAAAGTCTTGGCAATCCACTCTTGACTGCAGGCTTCTGTGATAGGTGGAATAGCTGGGGGTGAAATGAAGATTGCTAATATCTGCTAAGGGGAATGTCCTGTATCATCCAGCTTGTCCCATTGTAATTGCAGGGCTTAAACAGAGAATGAAAAGAGTCAGAACCTAAGAGTTAGGATCTATAGAAAAATTCAACTGACCGTTGTCAGTGCTGCAAATAGAAGAGGGACCTCAAATCAAGAAAGTAGGCAGGGACAGCCTTTACTTACTGGAAAAGATCAGAAAACAGGGTTTTTCCCCAGGAAGTTCTGCTGATGCATTTATTTTAACTTCATGGGGCCTGATGTTGGACTTCTGGCCACCAAAAGTGTGAAGTACATGTTCATCTCGTCTTAAGCCACTTTGTCATAGCAGCAATATGAAGCAGACACAGCTATCACTGAATCCAGTTGCCAAAATGATGTCACTCCCACATTCTAGAGACCATGTATTAGTTTCTGACCCACAAATCAATTTCACTGTCATGTAAACCCTGAATCTCCAGTGAATTTAACTATGAATATAAGTTTATGTTTATCAAGCCTACAATTGGCAGGATGCTGACAGATGTTTAACAATCCGCTCTCCAGGACAAACAACCTTGATTTACAACATCTGTGAGCGCGTTTACCAGGGCTCGCCATGCGCTGTAAACACAGGTGAGCGCAGCACTGAGAAGAGATGCACAGTAGCTGAGCGTTATGTAGTTTTTACCTTGTATTGATGTAATAACCTCAAAAACACAAGTCATAGCAAAATGTGTGAAAATGACTAAGGGTTTTGGAGTATTTATCACCTTTATTTTTAATATACCCACTTGTAAGTTTATTTGACATAAGTTTTAATGAGAGTTATGTTAAATATCTGTCTTGGAAAATTCCTGAATATTTAATAGTCAATGCACAAGCTGGTCTTACTACAGGCGCATCTGTGGAGTTGAGGCCACGGTGTTACCGCTGCGTGTTGGTGTGCCAGGGCTGCCAGAACAAGCCATGGTCACGTGGCTTGGAAGAATGGGAACATGGCCAAGTTTGGGAGGCTAGAAGTTAAAAGTCATGGTGTCATTTGGGATCGCGCTCTCTTCTGAAGCTTGAGGGAGAAAACATTTTAGTTCTCTTCCAACCTCCTAGAAGTGTGGCGGCAAGTTGTAGCACTCCCTAGATTATTGGAGCACCGTCCCAGTCCCGGTTCACGTGTTGTATTCAAACTTCTCCTCCTTATAGAGAAACTGTTATGGTCTCTAATCCAGGAGGACTAATGACTTATATTAACTTTATCAGCTGCCAAGGCCCAGTTTCCCAGTATAGGTACCGTTACAGATACTAGGGCCAAGAACTTGAGTATGTTTCTGAAGGACACAATTCAGTAGACAAGAATGCCATGTTCTGAAACATATTCACCGTTTACTGAAGATTTGACACCTTCCCAGTGTTAGATGCATCAGTTCAATTCAGTACTGTTCACATGTTGTGCTAGGGCTATATTTTGTTCTCTGAAAACTCATGTTTTGAGAATGTTATAATCAAAATATGTTACTAATTAGAATAATGTCTTACCTGCTCATAACAGGCAAAGTGAACGCCTCAAGAGAACAAATAGAAAAAGTAACAGATCCCAACTCATGGCTCTGTGAAATGGTGGAAGGTTACATACACGTATCACTCCATGGGAAACCTCTATTTTTTGAAGCTGTTCTGAACAGCAGATGTCGCTGTTGCTTATTCTGATTGTTCATTCTCTATTAAAAAGCCTTGGGTGGGAGAAATAGCAGTACAACTGTCAAGTGAGAAAACTCACCCAAGACTATTGTGATACCCATCTTGGCAAATATTCTAATCCGATACTTAGTAATCTCTGAATGATTTGGGATATATCCTTGGCAAAAAGGAAAACCTTTCTGGCTTGTTTTTAGTCCTTGGGACTCCTTACATGTGTTGGCTTAAGATAGCTGAGGACTCTGTGGTTGGTGAGCGAGGAACAGGTCCTATACGGCTCAGTGTAGCATTCTCATGTATTCCATCGCTGCAGTCAGCAGTGATGTCCTCTGGGAGGGAGGGGCTGCGGGACTTAGCATGAGAACAGGATCAAGCTTACAAAGAAGATGAGTTCTCATCTTCTTCTTTTGTTAGGGCTAAGGTCTATATTCTAAATTCTCTTTTAAGCCAGTCTTTCAAGGTTGAATTTAGTCCTTTGAAAGAGTAGGACAGTGTAGGAATAGGATTGAACAGGATTGAGGAGTGTAAGGGGATATTTATTCAAAAGCACCCAACTTTGATTGTCCCCAGCATGCCACCCACTGTTCCCACCATGCTGCCAACTGGGCTGGGCAAGGTGCTGTTCTTTCTCTAGCTGTAGAATGATAGATAGGAAGGAGGCGCATTTCTAAGGGTCATGGCACAGATAACAACTCTCTTCCTTTCTTTTCTGCACCCTCAAACACAAACACAAATGCACTGCCATCCACCGGAAATCTGGGAAGGTGGCCCAGTCTGGGAGAAGGATGGGCAGGGCCAGGAAGAAGAGGAAATCACATCAGCTAGGGCGAGTTGCAAGGGACCTGAGAGCCATATGGATGGGGCAGCTGCGTCTGGAAGGGTGGAGTCAAGGAAGGGCCTAGAGAGAAGGGGAGCAGAAGCCAGGGACAATAACATGGCCACCTGCTTCAGATGTGGCTGGAGATCTGTGCAGCCACAGCAGCTTCTGTGGTGGCTCCTGAAGGTGGAAAGTTTCCTTTTGTCGATTCTCAACATTGTGAATGGGCTAGAATGACAGTGGCCATTTAGCATTGCAGGTGGAGGTGGCCTGGGATAGACTTGATCTCAGTTATTTCAATATTGTAGATATAGACACTAATCTACATAGTTTTCATTTTTGGAAAATATGTGATAAATATATAACAACTATGCCTTAATTCGTATGCCTTTTGAACAGTTTTCAAATGTTCACATAACTGAAAGAAATCTCTTGTCGAATTATCAGTCCTGATGTTTAGGTAGTGTTAGACCTGCCATTCTGGTTCTACCTTAGGATGGTTGCTGTGTGAATTCAGATGTCAGTCTCTGAAGCAGGGATTACATGACTGAGAAATAAGGAGTGGGCACCTGATAAATGAGAGGCAGTTCTTGTTGCCCGTGATCGCTTTCTGCCCCTTGTTTCCTTCTTTCTTCTGTCTACATGAAAAGACAACAAGTCCACAATGCTTAGGATGACTCTCATTCTATATAGCAGCTCCAGCCTTTTCTTTGGGAAGAGGAGCACAGCTTTGAGGACATCTTCATGGTGAAGGGGCCGAGAGAAAAATCGAAGCAGAAGCCAGGCTTTGAGAGGTGTCCTTGTCGCTGGGGTAGCTGTGTGATGCCCTCGTGTCTCACTGAGAATATGCAAATGACTAAAGAGAAAGAGGCCACCCACCGTAGGGTCTGTGCACCTTAGCTGGATGCCTCCTTGGCAGTACAGGGTGAGCAGAAAGGAATCAGAGGATTACATGAGGTGGGAGGACCAGCCGAGTAGTTGGTGGGGATCAGATGAAGCCTGGTAAGGATTTGAACATGAGAGAGTACGAGTATGAAAAGAAGTAGATTGATGCCCAAGAGATCAGGGAGAGGCAGACACGGGCTGCATGGCATAGGGCCTGAGAAGGCTGCTCAGTGCTCAAGAAGGGAAGATAAAACTGTGATTGTGGGAGGTGAGTGAGGCCAGGAGAAGCGGTCTTCATGGACCAGACCCTGAGAAGACTCTTCTAGCTGTAGCTGGCAAGGAGCTAGTGATGACTAGCAGTGGTGATGAAAGGAGAGGGATTCTAAGTTTTGAGAATATTATTCCTACATTGCTAAGTAAATGGATGACAACTTCCTCTTTTTCTGCCTCTTTTTCTTTGACTTTTTAAGAATTTGGTCCTGAGGACTTCTATTCATGTCTAGTTTTCTACTGGACTTTGAACAGGAAGTATAAACCAAGCACATCCCTGGGAGTTCCTCTAACATCTATGTACAACTTACACTCCATCTGCAAACCATCGTGGACATTTTATGGTCGTAACTTGAAATCCGCAGAGCCGACAAGCTACTGCCAAGTCCTCAGTGCAGTTAGGGGTCAGAAGTTGCTCTCCCTCTCTTTCCTGTCCCGGTGAAACAGTGACCCTGTTCCAAAAGCGCCATAGAGGAAAGCACTCAGCCTGACTCTGGGAGTACTGAGAACAAGCCAAAGTTGGCAGGTCGCTATGCTGACCGTGCAGATAAGACATTAACAGGCAAGGCAGATTCGATTCTATTTTTGAAAGCTATGTATGCATCAGAATGAATCCCGAGTGCAATGAGAACAAGGAAGATAAAATTTCCAGGGATGCTTTCTGGTTCAAAACCACCAGAAAGGTGTCACTAGATTCTCAAAGACATGGAGGTGGCTAGCAGGATTTGAAGGGGTACTGTGAATAGTGGAGCCCCACCCTGGCAGACTTTTGGCTCCTACAGCCCCAACTCCCTCCTCTGGGGAACTGCTCTTGGGCTAATGGGATCCAGTTCACCCCTCTGCCTATGAACGGCGCCCCTCCCACAGTGACCAGTAACTGAATGGTGGCACTGCAGAACAGACCCTGGCCTTCTGGGTGGTGCTGTGTGACTTCTGTCGTGCTCTTCATGACACTGAGCTCTGCAGAGTCTACAGATTTAATGCTTCCTGCGTCATCTTTCTTGCTTGCCCTGCTTCTCTGGCACCCAGGCTTGTCAGATTTAGCAAATAAAAACAATCACCTCTAGATAAATTTCAGAATAACTTTTTTTTTTGAGTCAGGGTCTTGCATTATAGCTCAGGCTGCTCCTGAACTCAGTATGTAGCCAGGCTAGCCTTGGACTCATGGCAATTCTCTTGTGTCAGCCTGCTGAGCGCTGGGATTAGAGGTGTGCACCACCATGCCTGGCTTATGGGATGCTGCAGAATCAAACTCAGTGTTTTGACCTTGCTAGGCAAGTGCTTTACTGCTAAGCTATTTCTCCAGCCCCAGAGTAACTTTTTAACATAAGTAAATTTCATGAAATATTTGGGTGATGCTTGTATTAAAATTGTTTGTTAATTATTTGAAATCAAAATTTAACTAGGCTTCCTGTGTTCGTCCAGCAAACCTACACATACCCCTTCTCCTGAGAGCAGGCCTCCAATAAGTCATTTTAAAAGAATTCCTGTGCTGATCTCTGTTTTGGGAACCCCCCTCAGTAAGCAGAGGAATGTAGGACAGGAAAGGAACAGACGCAGTTTGAGCCATTCAGGACCCCTTCCTTAAGGCTGCTAGCTGAAATGTCTGTTAGCAGATTCCTTGGTAAGAACTGTGGGAACCTGAAGAGCAGACAAGTCCCCACTGGCCTGGGACAATGGTGTCCCCAGTGTAAGTCCTGAGTTCCTGCTTCTTACCTAGTTAAGCAGGACTCTTGTTGGGAGCTTATGCCCACAGACTTTGATTTAAACAGTATTTCCTTCCAGCCCTCATGGGTTACAGGAACTACACTGGTGATAGCCCCCATAGGCGTTGGACTCTTCATTCTCCCAACTTGTGCAAAGTCATCTGTGCACATGGCTCTCCATCGAGGAGCACTGATGACGACAGCCTCTGAGCACTCATGTGAAGTGTACGTGGCTCCTGCCGTAAGGCTGGCCATGCAAAACAGACCCTCATGGGACTCTGATGTGACTTACAAAATAACTCACCACAGTGCACTGATGTCTAGTGTAGCATGGTGCTTTTCAAAGTCCAGTGTGCAAATAAACCTGAGATCTTGTTAAAAATTCAGGTTCTCTCCTGGTATGTGGTGGGACCTGTGATTCTCAAATTCTGACAACTCTAAGGGGGTACCAGGGAAGTATGATCTCCCTTTTTAGATGAAAAGTTCTCCACGGAGGGTCAACAATAGAGCTTGTGCTGTGCTTCAGAGCCTATGTCCTTTACCTTAGGTGAAATTGAGTGAGTGAGGAAGCGGATTAAAACACTGGGGGACTCCTCGACATATAAATGCACGAATTGATACAATATTGGGTCAGGAGATATAAAAAATTGCGACAGTAATCAAGTCACCTGGCTTCAGGGTTGACTACTACCTCTCACTGCACCTTTGGGATGTCATTGACTTCTGTGTTGCTCTGGGATGGCATCAGAGCAGTGATCTCCTCATAGAGCCATTGGCTGGCTTTACGACATCACACTTGTCAAGTGGCTGCCACTGAACCTGTTGGGAAACACCTAGCAACTGGGAACCATTATTAACATAACCTCAGAGACTTGTCCTCATGCAGTGAGGTTAACCCCCTGTGAAGGACCATGTCACACAGGCAGGCAGCTGGATCTGTGCCAGTCGGAAACCAAACACGGTACTTCTTCCGGCTTCCTGTCTGCTGTTACGCGTTGTGTTATGGAGGCTTCTGTTTCTGTAGGGTGGAACTTAAGTGATTCTGTCTGGTCCTGCTGCTTTTAGAGGGCTGTGTGGGCATGGTGCAGTTGCTTCTATTAAAAAGGATAATGGCTCCTAATGGGAGGCAGCATCTTACTCCAAGCTGTAGCAGCAACCACTCCTGCACCATATAAGGTCGTGCCATTGCTGGGAAAATGCGGAGGAGCATGAAACCTTACCAAACCAGTGTTAGTACAGACACTGTACCCTGGCAGTTCAGCCCCAAGCCCATTTTCTCTCAACAGAGCCAGTAGCTGTTTAATGCCTTCAGTACCTGCATCCTAATGACAGCTTCTCCCTCACTTTCCGCGGGCAGTCCTCCTGGCGCGAGCTGGAGCTGCATATATGTAATCTGTGTCGGCGGCAGAGCATCGTCAGCCCTGTGTTCACCTCATGCAGGAATCCCCATGTCCTTGTTACCTTTGAAAGAGTAACGAAGCCTCAGTGCACCAGGCACAGCCGCCGCTCGTGGCCTGTGAATAGGGATCTGTAATTGCATCGGTCCCAGGAAGCAGAATACCTAAAAGCTTTCAAAAGAGAGATAACTGCTGGGGATCTGGGGAGGCTTCGCTCTTCATTATTACCTGTGAGTGATGTACAAAAGTTGAGACTGTTATGATTCATTAGGCTTTGAAGCAGAGTGTTTGCTCTTTTTTTTAGTATAAAATATGCTTAATAATAACCTCAAAGTCTCTTAAAACCCTCTTCTGGATGTGCATGTAATAATCCTCCTTTCTAGAGTAGTATTCTCTGATGGAAGCACTGCATTCATGTCCAACAGAGTTCACTCTAGCCCCATGTGGTCTGTGTGACTAAGGCTGGAATTCTTAATTTTAATTATTTTTTAATTTAAATTTAAGTAGTCACACATGGTTAGTGGCTACTCTCTTACATAGCCCAGAACTAGAGAGGGCATTTTATGAATCCAACCCTTGGAGGCTTATAGTCAGCATGTGTAATTTGAGAGGAGTTCAGAGTCAGCAAGTTAAATGGAAGATATTGGCCAGCTAGCAAGTTGTTTCTCTTGCTTTTCTGCTCCATGGGAAATATCTATAAGGAAAATAAGTAATGAATGAAATCTGTCTTCTTTTTCACTTATCCAGCATAAAGAATTAGTTATTATGGTTCAGAGGCTATTAATGAATGAAGCTACACATTGTAAAACACTATACAGTGTTACATGATTCTATTAATTCAAGAGAATTCTTGGTGTGGGCACATACCTTTACCTAGCACAGGGATCGCCTGTTGTCCTGTACCTACCCTTCTGTTTCCATCCAATATTTCCTTCATTTCTTCTTCCCACACTGTCCTTTATCCCATGTCCCAGTGTGTGTCTCATTTCCACCCTTGGAGCCCTGGTGAGGCACCTCCGCTCTGGGTGGAAATGCTGCTGGTGCTGTAACAGAGTTGCCAGTCCGCTTGGGTCTGAAGACAAGAGGTGTCTTTATTTTCTTTAAACCAAATTGAGAAACTGGCGGCTTGGCAGGTCACCTCAGAGTGGCCTGCTGGGTGCCATGCTTAGCCCTTTCCCACTGAGATTCTGCACTCCCAGGTGCAGAGGAGGGCTGGGCTAGGATTTCTGAGCTGCAGAATTCCCTTTCCACTCTGTGGCAGATCCACCTGCCCTCCCACAGTGACCTCTCAGTGTGAATTGATTTCTGAAACTACAGACAGAAAGTGAGTTTGCTTTTGTGCATTATGGGACAATAATGGCCTGACCTCCTTATTAAAAAGGGAGTGATAAAATTCAGAGAACAAGACCTAAAGCAGCCATATTATCAGTGCTCAGTGGACACATGTGGCTTGTGCTACTGTATTGGAATGAGTAGACCAAGAGCATTTCCATCATTGAAGCAAGTTCTACTGAGTAGGGCTGGTCGGGATCTCTCTTTGAAATATTTTGCATATATTAATTTATTTAATTTTTAGAATGTACCAGTGAGCTGAGTAGTAGCATTACTCTTATTTTAGAGAAGACAAACCCAGAAAGACTTAAGATCAACTCGGTGCCCTGTAGCCAAGTTAGGTTTTCAGTCCAGGTCTCTTTGATTTGTGATCTCATTTATGATCACCTCGCTTTGAGAGACTGCACATTTCTGCAACTTTGTGTGCAGGTCCCCGACTGTTACAGCAGTGTACTTAAACTCCCGTGAGAAGGCTGTGATTAGAACATATAGTAGTATTTGATAACTGGAGGATTGGCTTCTTATCTATAAATGGTAGGATGAATGAGACAGCAAGAATCTTTGCTTTATTAACAACGGGTCTCAGTGCCAAGGAGATGTGGGAATCTCCGCAGTCTGCCCTCACTGCCTGAAGAAGTCAGGGATAAACCCAGGCTTGGCGAACAATGGTGTGATTGTTCGCTTCTCTGCTGTTGAGAACAGCAGCAGTCATCCAGTTAATGGGAGCCACCAAGTTCGGGTCTTGTCAGCTTGTTGTGGCAAGGACTTGTGAGGTCTGGGCCTCACCAATCTCCCCCTGCGCTCCACCACAGGTTCCCAGGAGCCTCAGCTCCCCAGTAGTTCTGGTTGAGGTTAGAGAGGGTGCTGGGCTCACATGTGCAGTGTGGGGGGCCTTGGGTTGGAGGGGAAACCAGGATTGTTTTTTTTCTGTGTTTTAGGAGTTATATAGGTCTGAAAAGACAGCCTGCTTCTCCCAAGATCAGCGGCATATTTGCGGAACCTACAGGTTTAAATGCGAAATGTGCAGAGAAAGCAGAAACAAAACAAAAGAAGACTGAGAAAAGGGGATTAAGGTCTTTTTCTTTGATTAATGTCTCCCCATTTATGCTTTGTATGCTACACACTGGATTACACTAGAAGCATTTTAAAAGATTTAGCTCTTGTTAAGGTGCCACAAAGCTGTGTAAATAGAATTTTGTCTAGATGCAAAGTTTTCAAAGGGCAAATGGAGGTAACCAAAAAATCCATAGATTTGTGAGAGAAATGCTTAATATTTGTACTATATTCTTTAATTCACAAAGCACTTTTTCATGATAGCTGCGTTAATTCTCAGTCCTGGTGGGTGGATGAGATTGTGACTGTTATACAGGCTAAGCAGACTCACCATCTGAGTGACCTTGATTGGGATGTCTCACCTTTCTCAGCATCTGTCTTCTCAGAGGTTACATGGTGTCTATTTGTCAAGGCTGAGTACCACCAACAGGTTAAATTATATCATTCAAGACCATCTGTGTGGGGAAAAAGGGTTGTTTAGTAGGAAGCCTTCAGAGATCAGCAACAAAAGCTCAGGCTTAGCTCAGGGCTGGCAAGAAGAAGCAAAGAGGAAATCCTGTAGTGAGTCCAATCCCAAAAGGAAGTGGCTGAGTGTGGCCGATGTACCCTGATGTGACTACCCAACAGGTCACACCCTATGTATTCCCTCCCCTGAGGTGCAGGTGGGGCCTGTGACTGGTTTCTGAACAATAGAAGATGGCAAAGGCTACAGACTTCAGCCGTGGTTGGCTGCACGACGTGACAAAGGCTGTAAGTGCTTCTCGACTAGGTCAGCAGATGTCTATCCTTGATTAGGTTGATTTATTTATTTTTGAGACAGGGTTTCTCTCTGTAGTCTAGATTGGTCCTGAACTCACTATGTAACACAGGCTTGTCTCAAACACATGATGATCCTTCCACCTCAGCCTCCCAATTCCTGGTATTTCAGGCTTACAGGCGTGTGTCACCATGCCCGGCTTATGTAGTGTTGGGGAATCAAACCCGGGTCATTGCACTTGCTAGGCAAGCACTTTAGCTGCTGAGCTATGCCTCCTAGCCTCACCCTCCATTAGATTGTTTCACAGAAGAAGGAGACTCTTCTAAGATACCTTAGAAGAAACAAGCTACCATGGGGAGAAAGCCACCTGGCAGGAGATTGTAGAGTAACTTCTAAGGGCTGATAGTCAACACTCACCAAAAAGCCAGGGCACTCAGGCATAGGATTCCAAGGAGGTATGTTTTTTCCATACCTCCAGTGGGCTTCAAAGCCAAATTCTTTTTCATGGAGTCTCCCAGTGATAACACAACCCAGTTGGCACCTCCATTCAAGCCTTTTAGAGCCCACACAGAAGATATAGCTCAACAGTCCCAGGAGTCTGCCTCAAAGGATCTCCAGCATGGTTGGTGGATGTTACTCAAGCCACTGAATTTTGATAATCCGGTGCATAGCAATAGAGAACTAATACGCAGAGGTTTGAGGGAGACTGTCCCACCAGCTGCTTGACAGAAAGATCTAGCTGCTCAAGGCCCCACATGGAAGCAGCCCAGGAGCCCAGCCCAGCCCAGCCCGGCCCAGCCCAGCCACCAACAGGAACGTGTCACAGAGGCACAGATTTGCCTTGTATAAGTGTATGTTAGGTGTCTGTCTTAGGCTCCCCACTGAGATGATTTTCTGTCGATGTCATCTGAAAGGCAGAAGCCGCTGAGGCACTGGCTACCACCTATCTACTGGCTACCAAAGAGATGGCCAGGTGTCTGTTAGGAGCAGCCCTACACAGGCCATGTGAGGAAGTCATTTCTTTGGGTTACAGTGGGGCTGAGATGAGTTGATGCATATAAAATCCTGCCTTCCCACCCAGAAGGGGTCCAGGAAACATTAGTGATCCCCATCCTAAGAGTGAGTCCTGTGAGTCACATTAGATAATGAAAGGGACAAAGAAAGAGATACTAAGGAGTTGATCTTCCAAATGCACCAGTTTATTCAAATCGTATGGATTGGTGACCAGGTGTTCCTAATTTGGATTCAGAAACCTAAATCCATGATTATAAGATCTCTGTCATCTTTTAGATTAAACGTCACACCCCACTTGGGATTTGGAGTTTTCTCTGGGACGAACGAGCTGTTGGGCAGAGGTGTTTGGAGCTCTGTGGCCAAGCTGAGGAATGCTCAGATGCTTCGAGTGACACAAAGTCACAGCCATCTACATAAGATATTACTTTGTCTAAACTCATGGCTGCCACAGACTTGAGCCGTTCTCCCCCATCTCTACCAGACAAAAAGTTCAACAAGGGAACCTTGTACAAAAGGGGTCTCCAGACCCCCGGGAGCACAGACTGGTACCAGGCTCTGGGCCAGATGAGCAGCAGGCAGGAGCACTAGGTGAGTGTGAGCAAAGCTTCCTCTCCTGTTAGTGGTTCCTAATCGTTTCCAATGTGGCTGCTAATCCAATGGGAGATGGAGCTTCGCTCCCCACTCCCCTCTTACTGCTGCTGGCCTTTCAAAGCTATCCATAACAAGTACCCCCACGCTTCCCTCCTCCTCCCAGTCCTGAAGACAATGGCCTTCTACTAAGCCAGCGGGTGTTGTCCAAAAGTTTGGAGATGCTGCTGTGCATAACAAAATTGTAGCTGTCCTTAGTAACATATCAGGGCAATGTAACATCAGTGCATGAATGTTTCTTTGTATGGGCTGACTACATACTGTGTTTAATCCCCAGTGCTGCCTTTGCAGGTCGCACAGGAAACTCCCTTTTACTGCGTTCCCATAGAAATCTGCAAGAGTGTAACCTGTGGCCTTTGTAGTGCAAATAAGGCTGTTCTGTGCAACTTTGGATGCACACTGGAATGTCTTCCCATATTTCAGATGAGTAATATCAGAACCTCTGAAGAAAAACCTGTATCAGGCATCAGTGTATTTTTAAAATTTTTTCAGATGATTCTAAAGTATGGGTAAGAATAAAGCTCACTATAAAGTAAGGTCTTCTGCTTCATAATCTCTTGCATGTTGGCCTGAAACTGTTGATGGATACTCAGACATTCATATATTTTCCACATATATTTAAATATAAAATATAAAATAAAGGGTTAGGAATTTCTGTATGTCTATAGTTAATCCTTATAGATATAAAGATATAATTGTATTTATCCTTTCAAAATAAATAGGTACAATGCTAGGCATAGAGCTAAAATGGCATCATTAAGTATTGCAATGAATTTTGCCATCCCATAACTACTCGTGTTATCCTTTGACCTTTAACAATGAAACAAGTCACTCTTTGGCCAGTGGGCATTAAAATATACTGACCTCATCAATTAGGAGGGAGGGAAGCAGACTAGGGAGGGAAATCTTCATGAGAAGGAGCCTGGGTAGGGGAGGGATAGAATGAGGGAAGAAATCAGGAGACTCCTCTTCCCATCCCATGAACCCTGACAAATCCACAGGGTTACCACGGAAAAGCCAGGGAGTACTGGTTTTGAATAGTGGGAAAGAAAATTTTATTTTTACAGTTAGACTTATCATTGGATTACTCTGGCCTGTCAAATTGCTATAAACTTTAAGCTCTTGCTTTCAGTATTGGTTCAGATCTCACCATGGAAAAGCACAGACTGAGTAGCTTTGGCCTGGAGGACATCAAAGATCCATGCTGATACTATTGATCTGAGAATGAAAGTCTAGGTGCTGTCACCTCATGGGGGTTCCAGGATGAACCTCTAAATCAGACTCCCGAGACCCAGTGGCTGCAGGCATCAAGGCAGGACCAGTGCCCTCCATGTCTAGCTTTATCTCAAACACAGATGAGCTGCACAAACTGTATGCTTTTTTGAGGCCTTCAGAAGCTGGAGAAGGGGACAGTATTTTGTCATCTCAGATGTTCTGTCAGTCCTTAAGCCTCCAAACAAAAGTAAAATAGTTGCAGTGTGTCTGGTGTCTGCTATTGGGTGATCTGTGAGTATCTGGCTTTTGTTGCTGGTAGTCCTTTTTCTTTTGTTTTTTTAAAATTTTATTAGAGAGCTTATTTTTCTATTACAAAAAGCACATCCTTTTCAAGTAGTTGCCTCAAATGATTCATTATCATCAACATTAAAATTGATTTTATTTATCAAAATTAGCCTCTACTTTGTGAGCTAACTGGACATTCAGGGACTGGGCTGTTCCTCAGACAATGCAATACCTCAATGAAGTAAAATAGGTAATAGTAGGTCAGGAAAAAATAATCCTACCTTGTGTCTCCACAAGATGGAAGATGTAGTGGAAACCCCTATAACTGCCAGTTTGACAGCATCTTCAAAGGGCAGCAGATAGTTTTGACTTTGTTACTAATAGTTTATTCGTACAGAGATGGAAGGTATTTTCCTCAAAAACACAGGCAGCTGGCGACCCTTACCACCAGATCTTGCAAGTGTCACCTTGAGAGAGACATGGCTCTGCACTGCTTTCTCACAAAATTCTGGAAGGTTTTGCAAGTATTTTAACAGTAGGTGGCACCCTGGAAAATCCATTTCCCTGGGCCAACCTTAAGAAGGGCAAGTGCAGTGCTACGACTACACGACGGGGACAGCCCGTCAAGGGTCCCGTGGCTCTGTCAGGCAGCCGGCTGTGGTGGGGCAAGAAGACAGCTGCATTCGCTGGGAAATGGCGATTTAGAAGTTAGAGGAAGTTTCCTTCTCCCTTTCGGGGGAAATAGGCTCCTTAGGTTGACTGACCCAATTTAAAGATAAGAGGCAGGCCAGGGAAATCATCTATTAATTCAAAATGCTCAAACTAGCTTTTTAGCAAATTTTTCCTTTTGCTAAAATAAGGACAAATTTTATCCTACTCTTCGGTGGTAGTATCTTGAATTCCTTTTAGTCTCAGGAGTTGCAAAAAATAATACCAAGAGTTTTCTTGTATGTTTCACCCAGTTCCCACTTTGTTAACATTTTACACAATTGTATAATATTTAGGGAAAAATAAGAAATTAACCTTGGTACGATGTTAACAATTGAACTACAGCTTTTATTAATATTTATGTTCCACTTCTTTCTCTCCTAATGTTAGATTTTTTGTCCCAGGACTCGGCCTCTTGTGCAGTGGTGTTCGTTCCTCGGTCCCCTCCAGTCTGAAATTGATTTAATGATTTGAATACTTTTACTAGTAAGGAAAAGTTATTCTTTAGAATGTTCTCAATTTGGGTTTACCTGGTATTTATTTTCTCACTAGGCCGAGATTGTGTAGCTTGGGAAGGCTTCTGTCGTTATGTATCCTATTGAGGATACATGATTTCTTATATATTACAGGTGACATTAACCTTAACTAGTTGGTGAAATGGTGTTTGCCAAGATTCTTTGGTATAGACTTGCTATTTCTCCTGTTTGAACTAAACATCGGGGAGAGAGACTTTGGGATCATACGGACATCTTCCAGACTCCTCTCTCTCCCATTTTAGCAGTCATTGCCAGCTCTGGCTTGAGGTAGGCATTCCTGTGTCGTCTCCTTTCCTTGTTCTTCTACACGCATTGGAATTCTGAAAGCAAAGCCCATCAGTTCTCTCATCAATTCCCCTGTGAGTGCACATCAGTGTGGATTCAGCGATATTTATCTTTGTGTTGTAATCGAATCAGATCATTTGATCAGACTCAACTTGTCCCTCGAGTTGCTCCAACTCTGGCTTTTAGGAATGCTTGGTGGCTTATTTGCCCTTGTGATATACCTGCATCTGTTTTTGTTTTTGTTTCGTAATCACTTTTTTACTTTCTGGCACCACAAGGGACTTAAGGATCATTTTGTGTTCTCTGTGTTCTAGCTCTAGAATGAACCAGCTTTCTGAAGAGCTTTGCTTTCTTTAATGGAGAATGGCACTTAGAGACCAAGATCTAGACAACAGGTGGACACATTACTCCTGGAGTATCATTCCTCCTAGCCTGCCTCAGTAACAGAAATAAATAATACATGCATACATATTAGCTTGTGCACACACACAGCTCTACTATTATTTCTATACCTTTCTTTTTTAAAAATGAGCATCACCAGTGATATCTCTGACTTCATTCGGGCCCCTGAGTTCATCCTAACCTTCCTGCTTATCTGTAACTTCTTTTTTTCTGAGAATGGAACAAGGCTCTACAATAGGTATACTTACTTGTTCCTCTCCAGGATACAAATAGTTTCTTAACTCTTAAATTCTACCCTTATGAGTCTTTGTTTGTTAACTTGAGGTTAATGTTAGTATATAATGTCTCTTTGTCTCTAGCCTCTTAATAGGGAATCAGAATAGTTTCCCAAAGTGTTTTGATGGCTAATAAGATAGATGGGCTAATATGATAGATAAGGTCATGTGGTAGGTGTAAGTTTAACTTAAAAATTTGCCGAATGGCCTTGTGAAGTGGCTGTACCATCCTGCATTTTCACCAGCGCCATATGAGAGTTCCAGTTTCTCTGCATCTTTACCAGCACTCAATATTACCAGGTGTGTTGGGTAAACAACTTAGACTCCTTTCCTCAGTTTATTCATCTTTAAAATTCACTCATCTGAGGGTTAAATGTACAATATATACAAAGCATTCAGAATAGAATTGTCAGATAAAATACAGAACACCCAGCAGCAGGCCCCATGGTGCAGCCCTGTGACCCAGCACTCAAAAGGCTAAGAGGACAATCACAAGTTCAAGCCCAGCCTGGGCAATTTAGCGACTTAGTGAGAGCCTGTCACAAAATCAAAAGTAAAAATGATCTAGAAATAAAGCTCAGTGTGAAGTCTCAGAGCTTGATCTTCTTTCACAAAAAGACAGTTCAATATGAGTATTAGATTAGTATTTTAGTATAAATCAATCTTGTGTAATATATGAGTCATATTTATATACCAAAGATTTATTGAAATTTGAATTCAGGATATGAAAATTCAGAATGATTAGTTAAATTTGAATTTCAAATGGACAACAAATATTCTTCAATATTCCTCCAAATACTATATGGAATATAATTATAGTAAAAACTTGTTTTTCTGATGTTTTAAGGAATTGTTTTTCTACTTAATCCTTCATTTATTTCCAAGATAATAGCTCTCACCAAAAGAATTTTCAAATACCCATGAAGAAGATATTCAAAGATTCTTAAGTAAGCGTGGGTTGTTCATCTTGGTATAGCGTTCTCTTTAAGCAAAGTTTTATTGAAATTGAATTATGCATAGAGAACAAACCACAAGAGCACATCTGGAACAATTTTCACAAAACCAGTACACCAGGTCAGGAACCAACCGTCACGTCCTGATTTATAAAACAGTAGACTCAATTGGAGCTGACTGTCTTTTAAGAAGATTTAAGATACCGGGATTTTTACCCTAGAAAATTGTTTGGGAATTTCCTGAGAAGTTGCCTTTTATAATGGCTTCTTTGGTACTGTCTACTTAAGAGTAGGTCACTATTCTTTTGAACAAAATTGGTAAAGGGAGACAAGTCTGAACCAAGAAAAGAGGTCTTGTTAAAAAAAAAAAAAAAAAAGAGTCTCATGGAATGCTGGCAAGTGCTTAATCGTTTGAAAGAACCTATAATTATATTTCTTCTTATGCCTTTTTCAGAGACCTGATAGTAAATTTTTCCACAGCATTTACTGTGTCCCAGGTATTACAAACATTTTTAATTTATTAACTTCCATAATACTTAAACAAACCTAGGAGGCAGGTGTTACTATTATGCCCATTTTCCAGATGAGGAAATCGAGACACAGAGAGGGAAAGCAACTTGCTCATGATCTCCTGGCCAGTGAGTGCGGGGCTGGTGTTGCTCCCCACAATACATTTGATATTCCCTATAACAGCTGGTTAGACCAGTGAGCTTTTCCCGTCTCCATGCGTTAGTTCACTAGGGCTGCAGTAATAAAAAGCCACAGTAGGGGGCGTCAACAACAGGAAGTTAGTCTTGCACCGTTTTAGAGACTAGATGTCCAAGATAAAGGTGTAGGCAGGGTTTGTGTCCTCAGAGAGCCACAAGGGAAGGGCTCCTGCCAGACTTCCTGACAGATGGCTGTCCTCTTGCTGCCCCTTGTCTTAGTCATCCCTCAGTGCCCACATCTCTCATATCTAAATTTCCTCTTTGTATAACACCACCAGTAAGATTGGAGCAGGATCTACCCGCTAACCGCGTCATTTTATTCTAATCTCCTGCTTAAAGGGTCCTGAATGCAGTCACTTTCTGAGGTACTGAGGGTTAGAACATCACCACGGGAACTTGGAGGAGGAGGACACAAAATGGTCCACAGCACCTGAGTCGCTCATTGGCTCCAGCTCAGTGGCTGATGGCATTAAAGAGCACTCAGTCATTGCAGGTGTCTGAGTTGAAAAGTGAATCAATAAAACAAGGCCATAATAAGCTCAAGAACAGACATCCAGACAGCAGTCAGGGGACAGAGAGGGACAGAAATACCAGGTAAATAACATGAGCCAGAGGTCCCCAAATTTGCTGGAGTGGTACTGGAGCTCATGGTGCATTGATTTGTCATTGCAGCTGACAAATCTTCCTAACGGCATTTCAAATACCTTGCTCTAAATTTAAATAGTTTAATATTAATTTATTCTAATACTATCTCAAGTGGATAATGAACAACACCATCAGCTGAATAAGAAAGAAAAATCGTCGGCAAAATTCTTGCAAATTGTCTTCCCTGGAAGTAAATCTAGGGGAGAGTAAAGATTCTCCCATCAAAATTCATTTCTCAGCCTACTGTGGACACACTTGACCATAATCCCAGCACTCTGAAGGCTGAGGCAAGAACACCAAAAATTCCAGGTCTGGACTGCACAGTGAGAGCTTTTCTCAAAAATAAACAACAAAAAAAACACCTTCATTTCTCTTTTAGTTAGTAAAAATGATAATCAAAATTGTTACAGATAGAAACTACTACTAAAATTTGGGATTGTGGAAAAACAAGAGCTGAGTTTGTTATTTCTCTATAAGTTTTGGACATTGGCATAGCGTTTTAATGATAACTTAGCAAATGTTCATCATGCATCATGCATTATGCAAGTACCTTACATATGGTATCTCATTTAACTCTTCCAACAATCATAAGAACCAGTGATTTTTATCCCCATTTTACAGTCAAGAAAACTGAGGTTCCAGCACATTAAACACAGTTTAAGTGAACTTAAGAATACTATTCATTTTGGAGCCCTCTTGCTAGCTACAGATTTTCCTGCTCAGAGCTTGCATGTTCAGTTAAGAAGATGAATCACCTGCAGCAAAGGCTTCTTGAGTGCCCAAAGAGACACCATGGAAAGTAGAGCTTGTGGCATGACCCAGTGGTGTAGACTTGCAGACTAAGTGTCCTGGAACAATAGGCTAGGGGCTGAATGGGAAGGTCAGGCAAGTCTGGAGGTAAATGTCCCCCAAAGCTTGCCCAGGGCTGGAAGGAGGGAGTGGAGGACTGAATAGCAGAGCATGATCCCTTCAAAACTATATTGGAAGCTACACTTTGTAGCCATGTGCTTTGAGCTCACACCTACAGTGAATGGTAAGCATTCCCTGAAATCCAGGGACAGTCTCAGAAATCCAGTACAGCTAGTTGTGCAGAATCTGTCGTGGAACTAGAACAGTCAGAAAAGGGACCACATTTTTCAGTTCCCATTAGCATGAATATTGGACCTACTGTTTCTCCTTTGTCTTCTGTCAACTTGCTCACCTCCGAGTACACATTTCAATATGTGTTCTGTGATAAAGAATGAGATTCCTTTCAGGATTTACCTTCCCCGCCCCACCATTTTTATTAATATATATGTGATACCTAATGTTTACAATGAACTTGAGTATTTTGTGCACATATATATCACATCAACTTTACAATCCCTTCCCATTTTTGGCCCTCCCATATCCTCCCCGTCCCCTAACTCCCACTGTCACACCCATGTGGTTCTATAGAATGCCTGTATTCTGGGTTTCCCAAATCAGAGAATCCCTCCAATATTTAACATATTTAATATTCTGCATCTGACTCACTTCACCACTCAAATCACCACTCTTCAGCTCAGCTTCTCACCCCTAGAATGGGCGACAGTGGCCAAATCTTGATGCCTCTTCTCTGAGTCTAGCAGGGACTTTTACTTGGATATTTGCAAAAAGTTCTTTTTTTTTTTCTATATCTTACTATACAGTAAGATTCTTTAACATGGCCTCACTCACCAGTCCACACGAGAAAAGAAAAATAGCAATGTAATTCAGAAGGGTAGAAAATGGGACAAAGAAAAAGAGAGAACTTAAATTTCAAATGCCTTAGCTGAGTACTGAAGGGTAAATGTTTGTACATTCAAAAGACATTCAGGTTATCATTACACCAATCTGTTTTCTTAGGATAATCTTACATCAAAGACCAAATAAGTGAATTGCTACAATAAACGAACTTAAGTCTATATCAAATTGCTACATTAAATGAACTTAAATCAATATCACATAAGTATATTACACTTAATGCAGTAGATATAATGCTTAGTTATTTCAAAATTTTTAACTTTCATAGATTATTTAATTACTAACATTTTACCAGATTTGGTTTATCACTATCTACCTATCCATTCATAAATTCATGCACACATATTTTTAAAGATTTTATACCAATTCCCCATGTTGAATATAATTATGTCTTGTAAACTAAGGTTAGTATTACACTAAATTGTATTTCATCTATAATATAGGCATAATTGTATAATAAAATTTAAAAAATAAGGTTGAAACCTTTTTTCAATAGAGGGCACTGGAAAGACGCCTCAGAAGGAAAGGCTTTTGGGCTGTTTAAGACTTAGCTTGACCAGAACATGGTCCCTCTGCAACCTCGGTCTGGCAATAATCTTTCTGCAGCTGACTCTAATGAACATTAGAGACCCCATATTCCCAGCTATGCCACCAGCACTGATGGTCAGCCGCTGATCTGTGCCACAACCCCAGAGCTCCACAGCAAACCTCTGCTGTCTAGTGGCTAAGCCACACTTCCTCTAATTGGGCAGCCCTTTCTGCAAATGCTATCCCTTAGTCTGAGGGTACTGTGTACATTTCCATTAAGTCTCCAAGTCTTTTCTTCATAGCTAATAAATCTCTATATTAAAGATCTATTTAACAGTGCAGCCTAGACTGCTACACTTGCCACAGGCCACCCACTCGAGCCAAATAAGGCTATTGTGTTGGGCAACCTGTATCCTGAAACAGAATTTTTTGTTTTTATTTACTTTTACTTTTTATTTCACTTTTTAGTTTTGAAGACGGTTTTCAGAGCAAATTTGTTTCATTGCAATTTCCATTAGGATGCTCATTTTCTGTTTCTCCATGAAGGTTCAAAACCACTCAAAATCAACCAAATGAAAAGAGATTTGCAGGGAAAAAATACTAAAAAATGTGAGTACTGTTCACTGATGCTGTAGGAATGTAATGTGAGTGAGACTTTGGGTTAAGGTCCAGAAGGGGTAAAGGTGGGGCATAACTTCATATCCTCGGTTCAAGAGAGGACACTGACTTAAGAATCCTGGCCTAAAGTAATACAGGAAGTAAGCCATGGTCTGGCTCACCTTTTTTATAGCAGGAGAATAAAATGAGGACAATGCAATAACCAGAGGAAATACAGAAACATTTATGTGCAATTTTGTCACTTTTTGCTATTTTGTTGAAATGGACATTTTCCCAACAGTGGGAAATTGAGTGGACATCCTTATTGAGGTCACATTGCAGTGGCACCCAGCTATTGCCTGGGGTATTTTGTTAACACAGCACAATCAAGTTTTAAAGCAGCAGCTTTAAATTTGAACTAAAATTTTTTTGAACTGAAAATCTGAAACTACATTTGAAATGCAGCAAGGAAAACCAATGGCAGCTCCTGTATCTTTGAAATGATCCAACTTTCTCTGATTCGACCAGTTACAAAATTAGAGAAATTTACAAAGTAAATAGGCCAATATCTTTAAACTTAAAAACTGATACCCGTCCATCAATAGAATCAAGAAATTGAATCAAGGCCTTGTGGATGCTCTGGAGGAGAGTTTCCACACTAACAAAAGTGTGCTCAGAGCCCATGGCACATGATCCGTAGAATGAGAGCCCCTTCACCTGTGGGTGGCACACTGAAAGCCACTGTGGCAGGCCAAACAGTCTGGGCCAAAGTCAAGGGCTAGTACTGCTCTTTCTCTAATTTTATTTATTTATTTATTTATTTATTTATTTATTTATTTGCTTGTTTAAATTTTGGCTTTGAAGGTAGTTTTAGAAGCAAGTTTTCTTTCATCTCAAATTTAGGAGATTGTTATGTTTGCATCTGGAATGTCTCCCAAAAGCCTCATGTATTTAGATGTTACAGAGTAACTATGAGACCATGTGCTGTTGAGAGGGGCTTGGTCAGGAGGGGAGGATTATAGGCCTGTAGTAGATTGTAGGTATGTAGCACACTACTGGGTGTGTGACCTGGAAGAGACAGATCACTGGGGCAGAAAGAACACTGGGGCTTGACCTGGGAGAGGTGGAATACTGGGATATGACTTGCAAAGGTACACGCTAGCTTCGCCCTTGCTCCCTCACTTGGCTTTCTGTCTGCCATGCCGTGAGCAGCTCTTCTCTGGTTGCGCCTCTGCCATGTGCTCCACCATTGCCAGCTGTCCATGCATGGAGTGAGACCTTCTGAAACTGTGAGCTAGAACAAATATTTTCTCTCTTAAATCACAGATGTTGAGCATTCTGTCACAGCAATGAAAATGTAATGGAGACAGAAATGTAATGTAGCTATTGGTTATCAAGGAAGAGCTCCAGTGGTTATAAATGTGGATACTTCCAAAAAGAAAACATCAGCATATCCCATCATAGCTTAAAACACCTTTGCCCGCACATCCTCCCTAGGGGTGAGAGTCAAAATTTTATGGCATGATGCACAGTGCCCTCCACAATGCAGATATGTCCTTTCGTGGATATGTGGACATATGTACCCTCCATATATGTTCTTTCTAGTTTATCTTCTGCATTACAGTTGTACACATTATAGCCTAATAAAATAAAGGCCCTGGCATCACCATCTCCATGGTTCTCCTTGCCTTTGCTTGTGGTATTCTCTTGGCTCTGGCCCTCCCAGTGATGGACTGGCAAATGTTCAACAATAGGTTTCCCAGTAGATAAAAGCTTACTTTTTAGGTTTGTTGATTTCAAACTAAGTGTTCATACCATTACTGAGTTCAAACTGCCAATCTGGTTTCTGAAGACAGAGTAGGGAAGAAATGCTGGTAATCGCCTCTTGCAAATTGGTATAATGTCTTCAGTTCATCTTTCACCCCACCTCTCCTATGACAGTCCCCTTGGATATACACTCCTCCAGGGGGCCCCCCCTAGTTACAGCCTTCTTTAGCCCCAAAACTGGGCTGGATACTCTGTCACGTCCTTTGTGTTCTCCATCACTGTACTTTAGAACACTAATGTACTCTCTCTGTTTTCTTCTATAGGTTCAACTCCATGAAAATGGTACCACATTTTTCCCTCTGTGATTTTTGGCACCAACCACAATGCTTGGCACATAGTTGTCACTCAATGTATGTTTATTAAATGAATAAGTATAGCACTCTCTTGCCAAAATGATGTTAAGTTTTTCTCCTTCAGTTAGATTATATTGTCTATGTTCTTAGAAGTAAGCTTTCTCAAAAAACCCATTGGAATAGCCCATCCAGACTTGATGTAAATTGAGCTATTTGCTGTGCGACTTGGCTGGGATGGAAAATGGCTACAGAGCTGGTTCTCCAGCTTGTTCTTTGGAGCACAGAACCTCTAAAGTTTAGTGTACAGCATACAGCAATACCAGTAATTATAAGGTCTTCCAACTTCATCTGTTTTCTTTTGCTAATACTGGGCTATTATTTGAGCAGGCAGAGACCTCGCAATTGCCCTGTGCTTTCTTCTAAACCTCAGATTTGCAAGGCTTAGCACTTTCCCATCGGTTTGCTAGCTCCTATGCTCAACCCAGGTTCTGTCCACACCTGCCGGTGTACTCACAGGAAAGTGTGACTTCCTAAGGCTTGTTGGCGTTAGCAAGTGAGATGTGAAGAAATCTCAACTTCAAAAAAACTATTCCTGAGTCCCTTGCAGGTGGTGTGTATCATAGACTTGTATAATATGAGGGTGAGACTGATTTCACTAGTAAAGGTACCCACCCCAGGAGTGAATTCCAAAGTCTGCAGTTATGCCTTATGGGCGGTCATCTCCTGACCTTGGCATTCAAAGTCCTCTGGGGACAGATGGCAGCCTCTTAATCACGAAAATGACTTCTCCACATTGTATAATACTCTCGGGGTGCAAAGGGATACAATTGGCTAATTGTAGCAAAAACAGGTAAAGCTGACTAATAATAGATTTTTGCTTTTCTGCTTCCTAATTCCTTATTTTTCCTATCCTTAGCTTAAAATCAGAACTCCCTGCTTTTTTGTTTGCAATGCAAGAAAATTCTCAGTACCAGAAGCCCAAGCCTATGCTCCAAATCCGGGTTAAAATGTTCCCTTTGCTGCCCGGGCCTCTGAGGCTGGCTCCTCGGGCTCTTCCCAGAGAACATACATTAATGAGCAAAGAGCCTTGGGGTCCATGCTTGGGCGAAACCCTCCAGCCTCACTTTGCTAGACCATGGGTTCTGAGTTCCTATCATGCATCAGAATCATGTAGCCAACTTTTTTTAAAAAAGTCATTCTGAATCGGTGAGTTGGGAGTGCATGAAGCCAGGGCTTTGGTTTTGTGTAAATCTCCTTGGGCGCCTCTGTCGTGAAGCTGCAAGTGGTGAGCTCTGCTAAGTCCTTCCAGAGGGGCTCCTCCATTGCCCTGTGTTCTCTTTTCCTGCCAGCCACCACTTCCACATCGCATGGTACCATCAGATCCCTTCTGATCTCTTCCTGGTCTGTGCCAGAACTATCTCTCCCATGTTACCAATCCTCACCTCTGAAAAGCAATCTGCAGCTTCTTGTTTCCCATCTTTCGTGTTTGGAAGAGCTACATCCTTCCTTCCAGATTTCCTTCTCCCATCTCTACCCTTATCTACAAACAATACAAGCAGCAGTTAAAAACAGGGATAAGTCAAAAATCTTTTCTTAATTAACTTCTGGAATAAATGATTGCTGTGGTTCAATCAAGACATTCAGGGAACAGTCTTTGAGTACATGGGCACACTAGTTCCTGCTTTGAAGGAACTTATTATTTTAAAAAAAAGTCACAGGGATAGGGACATAAATTTAGTGCATAGAGCAAGTTGCCTAGAATGTGCAGGGCCCTGCATTTGATTCCCTAGCTGGGAATGACTGTGCACACCTGCCATCCCAGGAAGATTGCTGTAAGTTCAAGGCCAGCCTGGCCTACAAGTGGGTTCAGGACCAGACTGGATTACAGAGCAAGACCCTATTTTATACAAACAAATGAAAAACAACAACGAACCAAGACAGGAAAAGAAAAGTGCCACCAGAGTGCTTAGAAGTGGCATTGTCTTACTGATGAGTTTTAAGAATGTCTCCCTTGCAAGTGGAGGAAGACAATCCGATTCTTACAGAGACTTCCGCAATCAATCCAGAACTTCATGTTCATCCTCAAAAATCTTTGACTTCAATACTAAACTAGCAAATAAAGAACAAATATTTAAGTGGAGTCAGATATTTATTAAGGTATTTGTTTGTTTCTTAGTCAAGTACACAGGCCAGTCTCAAAAAGGTGAATTTATTCTGTTGTAATTATTGGCAAGTCACAGTAAGTCTGTGGCCATTGATCCTTATCCTACAAGAGCCAGCACGTCGGAAGATACAGTGCTGTGGCGATTGAAATGGCTAGACATATCTCAGAAGAAGTACAAGTGGCGAATAAATACATGAAGAAATATTCAACATCTTTAGCCATGAAAGAAATGAAAATCAAAACAATGCTGAGGTTCCATCTTCAGTGATAGTGGCTATTATCAAGAACTCAAAAAATAACAAATGCTGACAAGGTTATGAAGGAAAAGGACTATATGCTCGTACAACAGTCATGGAAATCAGTATGGAGATTCTTAAAATAAGAAAGTAGATTCTCTATTTGGCCCAGCTCTGCCTCTTCTGTGTATCTTTCTGAAAGAGTTAAATACATAGACAAGAGTAATATGTGCATACTCAGGTTGATAGCATCACAACTCATAATAGCTAAACTTTGGAAACAGCCAATATGTCCACCAACATGATGAATGATAAAGAAGATGCAGTATGCATACACAATAATGGGGTACTACTATGCCATAAAAAGACATATTTGAATCATTTGTAGGAAAATTAATGTATGTAGGACTACTAGGCTTAGCGAAATAAATCAGACAAAGAAAGTTAAACATCACACTGTTTCTCTAATATGAGAAAACTAGAGTATAAATGAAAGAATAAAGTAAAAGAGTGATGGTAGAAATCGAGGAGATAGGCTTTGTGCATAGCTTTAGAGAGGATAAGGGAATGTGGAGGCAGGCTAGCAGATGCGAAGGGGGAAAGGAAAAAATGAAAATATTATATATATATATATATATATATATATATATGCACCAACATCTCAAGTTTAATGTAATTATTATGTATCACAAATATGTACTAATAAAAAGAATGATTTAAAGGGGGAAAGAAGATACATAATTATAATTTTCTGAGTACTTTTTTAAAAGCAATTTAGGCAAGCTACATATTGGGAAAAGTTATTTGCAATACACATATCTGATAACTGGTTCATAACCAGCATCTATCATTTGTTTTAGTCACCTCTCGTCACTGAGACAGAATACCCGCTGCCCTCATCTGGAAGGAAGAGAGGCTTACTTAGCTCATAGTTTCAGAAGGTCTCAGTCCATGTATGGTCAGCCAGCAATGGCACAAGGGCCCAGCGTGAAGAAAGGCAGCTCATGGCAAGGCAGAAAGGAATTAGAGTGACCAGGAAGAAGCTTGGGGCAAAAATACATCCCTTTTGGCCACATTCCCACGATCCACTCCTTGCAACCAAGCCCCGTCTTTTAACCATGAAATAGTCATTTTAATCCAATCAAACCACTTATTCCATAACCATCTTCTAAATAGGTGAGGTTTGGAGGGAAGTTCTAAATCCAAACTGTAACAGCTTACTGTTACGCTATTATAAATTTAGAAGAAAAAAGAGACAACTTTTAAAAAATGAACAACAGACTTGAACAGGCTCTCTACTAAATAGCATTTCCAAATGTCCAATAAGCATATGAGAAAGTGTACAACATCACTTACTCATTAAGGAAGTGTTGCATGTACACACGCAGGCGCGCGCGCACACACACACACACACACACACACACACACACTATGAAATACAACTTCATACTCACCAGAATGTCTGAAATGAGAAAAATTGATAATCTGAAGCGTTGGCAAGCAGATGAAGCCACCGGAATTCTTGTACACTGCTCTCAAGGCTGCAGTTGGTATAACCCTTTAGAAATCTGGCAAAATCCACCAAAGCTAGATTTGCAACAATTTTATGACCGAGAAGTTCTACTCCGGGGCATACATCTGTGCCAGCTTTTAATTTATTCTCTCTCAACAGTAAAGTGATGCTGTTTGACTGCTCTGTGACATGAATCTTGCCTACTGGGTGTGAAGGTTGCTTAGAAGGATTGTTGGTGAGCTGCTGTGGAGGGAGCGTTCTGCAGTGCACTTCTCTAGGTCCTACCCCTGCAACATGAACAGCCTCCTCATGGCCCATGTTCTGCAGCATAAACAGCTCTTCAGAGTCCACCTGCAGTAGCATCTGGGCCTCCTTCAGTCCTCTGCTCCTGTGGGGCAGGCCTCTAGCAGATTCCAGTGGCTTTAGCTTCCCAGGTCAACCCCTTTTGTCACTTCTGCCATACATGAATCAGGTATGACATTGTCCGGAGAAAAGCTTTCTCAGCACCCTAGAGGACCAATTTCAAGAAAGTCCTATCAGTGCAGCAACATGGCCACCTGTCTGTTATTCAGTGAACCATGACCAGGCCCTTTCTAGTAAGAGCAGAAAGACAAACCCCAAGTTGATACCTGCTGCTTTTCTATGTCTTGTAGATTTTTCTTTACTTCCTACTAGATAATCCTTTGTTATGTCTATTAATAACTTTCCTCACATTAAACTTTTCTATTCAGATTATCATGGGGCTTTGCTTTTCTAATTGGACCAGTACAACATCCAAGGAAATACATATGTATTTCCACTCAAAGACGTTTTCCAGAATGTTCATCGCAGCTTCATGTAAGGAGGCCAAACACTGGAAACCACCCAATTGTTCACCAATAGCAGAAGAGATAATTGAGGTAGATTCATACAATGAAATATTACTGAGAAAAAAAAGAGGCAGCTACTTGTGAATGAGTCCCACAGTGTTGGCTTAAAGAGACAAGGTGTTGTACAGTAGATACCGTGAGGTTTCACTTATATGAAGTTCAAAACAGGAAAAACAACTATGCTGCTAGAAATCAGAATTGTTGTTACCTCTGGGGATAGGACTAGATATTAACAAAGGGCCCAAGGAATGTTCTCGAGGGAGTTGACATACCATGTTTTGATCATAAAGTAGTTACACAGATGTACATTTATGTGAGAAGGCTCATTTTGTGCAACTTACTACCTGTCTATTATACTTAAGTAAAAAACTATCTGTAAAAAGTAATGCACATAAAATAGTAAAGAGCTGTGGGTACAATGTTATGTAGATCGTCCATTAACTGACTCCCTTTGCCCCATTTGCCTCCATAATGCCCAGCAAGAAGGCATGAGACCATGACCACAGCAGTGGCTGCAAGGCCTCAGCAGTGTGTTGGGGGCACGGAGGCCAAAGGCAGTGACGGTTTTCTCACATGCACAGTCAGTTAGCAGCGACACCTCAGCCTTCTCTTGCCAGCGTGTTGTGTGGCCTTTCAGAATTCTTTTTCTAAAGATGCCTGAGATGAGTAATGGGGATGTTTTATAGCACAGAGCTGTGAGTTTCATCCAAGTAAAGCCAACAGAGAATGATTTTGAAATAATTCTGTCACAGTTGGTTGGCAGTGATACAAGTTGGTTTTTTATATAACGTCTCCTTGACTGCAGTGATGAAGACAGTGGGGGAGTTGGTGAAAAGGGGACTTGCGCCAATTTGGTAGCTGTATGAAATCATTCCACTTCAAAACAAAGAACAGAAATATGAAAAATCAAAATAGTTCATCTCCCACTCCCTGCCTTCCTACTCCTTTTGGGGTAGAAATCAAAGAAGAAGTAGCTCAGCAGTAAAGTCATCCCCAGCTGGGGTCAAGATAACATGTAGGTAATTCTCACTTCCAAAATCCTTGTCACGCTTCCCACACCCGTGAGAAAATGGCCTTGCTGTGCCTACATGCAGAAGCCAAGTTAGGGCTGGTGAGGTTAGGGTGAGAGTCCTGGACATTATTGGAAGAGAATCATTGAGGTTCTGGTTACTCTGAATATTTTACACTGTGCTGGAAGAATCTAACTCAAGATCCAATGAAGAATCTATCACTCTATTGTTATAATTTGGAGAAAGGAGACAGTCATTAATCCTTTCTCCGGACTCTCTCTCTCTCTCTCTCTTTTTTTTTTTTTTTTTGAGACAGGGTCTCGCTCTGTAGCCCAGGCTGGTCCTGAACGCACTATGGAGCCCAGGCTGGTCTCGGGTTCACAGCAATCCTCCTGCCTCAGCCTTCCAGAACGCTGGGATTGCAGGCATGCGCCACCATGGCCGGTTTATGTGGTGTTTAGCGCTTGATGTATGCTAGGCAAACGCTTTAGCTGCTGAGCCATTCCTCCAGCATCTAATCCTTTAACTTTCTTTCTTCTTGACGCTTGTTCCTGTTGTTAATTTATTACCTTTCGGCTCGAAACACCTTCTTTCTGATCTTGCTTAGTGATTTTGAAGCCGGAAGGCTCACGGCTCCGTTGACAAAGTCCAGCACTGGGCTTCGCCAGTAGAGGGCACTACAGGAAGAGAGACGACCTGCAAAGGAAGAGGGACACAGTCTTTTCCGCGGTAGTCCCGGGCGGTGGAGCAAGATAACATGGGAGAGCAGGGAGCTAGCCTGAGGGCTCCCAGCAGCACGTTTTTTCTTTCCCAGCAGCTACACCTTCTCCTTGGGGGTCAGCCTACCATCCTCACTGCACCCCCCTTCTAAGTCTCTAAGATCTCTCCTTCAGTTTCTACCACTAGTACACCAGACAATTCTTTTATATCTCTTAGTAATTAATCATCAAGCACTTGTCTGACAACTCTTCATCCTAGACTTCTCCTGTTCAGATTGCTAGTAGGCTTGTTTCTTGATTGGTCTCTACAGTGTGCAATGTTCAGTGTCTGACTTGGTCTGTGGTCATGTGACCGATGGCCCTTTGTGGAACCTTGAGGCTTTGGGCTTCCCGGGAAGCAGCCTTCAGTGGAGATATGCTAGATTGGATATATTTCTGGGAATTAATTTCCAGATCCTAGACTTCTGCTTGTATTCTTAATAAGATCTGCCTGAGACGTGCCTGCAGGCAGACATCATGAAAAAGCTTTTCCTTTCCCAGCTTGCCTTGCATTTTCAAAATGAAAGACGTTTCTTTACATCTTCCTGATTTTATGGTTTGTTGTCTAAAGTTGCAATAGATTTATGTTGTTTTGATTGATTTTGTTTTAATAATTTTAATAACTCAATCCAGAGGGAAAAATTAATATCTAAACAAAGATATAAAGTTACAGGACATTTATAAATTAATTTGATTTATATTAATAATTGCTACACAGATTTATGATAGGATGAGTAATGACAGATTTTCAAGCATACAATGCCTTACAATGGAGTAAAATTAGAGGTATGAAATGGAAATACAAGTTTAAGGAAAAAAAGGAGTACCAAATGTTTCAATGCTAACAATTCAGGGTGACAAAATTTATAATCACTATGGTATCTCTGTTTCTTTGGGTTCATGTAAAATTGTGCCTTAACACTGTTTTATATTAACTTGTTAATATTATTGCACGCCAGAATTTCATCCTCTGCAAATATTTAAACACAGGAAGAGAAACTTTAGACTCATCTTTTAAAAGTTCAAGAGGACGTGTAGCTTGCAAAGCAGTTTTAGGAGGTAGTTTAAGTAAATAAGGTTACTTCACTTACAGTAGACCGTGAAACAATGAGGACTGTCTGGGTGTATGACTGGATAAGTGAGCAAGCTATGGAAAGCAAGAAATGTCTCCTAGGATAAATGAAAACAACACGCCCCGTTTTCCTGGTTAGGTTCAGTGTGTTAGCTTCTTCCCCTCTTCGGAAAACACATAAATGGAAAGTGGTGGACACCGCATGTCCTTGATATTGGGTCCCAGATCGAGCCCAGACCAATGCAATTCTCTCCTCTCTTTTTATTTCAGAATGATTGAGGGACGAACGAGTACATTTCCTTAAAGCTTTGTGTCTTATCTTCATTTTATTGTAAAATGGATATCAAAATTTAAAATCAGTGACAGTGAGACAGTGAAGTATTCATTACTTTTTGGAGAAAAACAACTGTAGTATAGACCAACGCTGGACTTGGAGCCAGAAGACCCAGGTAGGTCTACTGATTGATAGTAACTGGTTACATAATGTTTATCCAATGCTTCCCTGTGGTCAGCTTCCCAGTTTCTTGTCTGTAAAAAGCAGGTAGTGATAGCTGTTTGTGAGACCTACATGAGATCTTGCATGTCAGTGTGCTAAATACCTAGCAGGCCCTCCATAAATGTTTGGCTGAAGCAGAAGCTCTAGCTGGCAGAGCACTTTGGGTACATCCACCTGTCACTGCCCTGAGGCTGCAATAACTCTACCACAAATTAACTGGTAGCTTCCACAGCCACCCACCACCATCAGTGTTTACTCAGGACCCTGCCTGCTGTCTTCAGGCAAGTGAGCAGAACATTAGATCCTTACACATGGATAAGTTCCCACCCGTGCCTCCAAATGGGGTCTGTGTAAGTTCCATGTTACGAGTGGCACAGGCCTCATTCCTTTTCTTGAAGGATATGTTTCATCTTTAGAATCTATTGAGGTGACCATTTTCTAAGTATTTTTAAAGTCAATAGCATTATTATGCAGTATATAAAATATAAAACACAGACAACATAACTTGTTGCCAAAGTGGTTACTCAGTCAGCTCTCCTGTCAGTGTACAGTAGTGAGTGATCTTCCACATAGAAGTGATTTCTTTATATCAGTTGATGACAGACTTCTGTCCCCAGACTGTGGTAGAAATTGGCTTGACATTTTATATGCAACAGACATCCACTAAGAAAGTTGTGTGAAATATATAAGTATATTGGAAGGGTTTTGCCCATTACATTGAAAGTAGAATCAGGTTTAGCTGTTTTAGGGCAGTTTATGCAGTCAGTCCAGTAGCCATATTTAAATCAGGATTGTCCATCCAGCCTTTCTCACTTTTATCCTAAACAAAGAGAGAGATTTTAACAGCCACCATCAAAGGCTCTCCTGGAGTCTCACTACCCCCGAGGCACCACTGTGTGGGAGGCAGCACTGCATCCACCTCACAAATGAGAACACTGAGGCTCAGGAACATTCAGTTTGGGACAGACCTTGAAATTTCATCTGTCTGAAACAAAACCCATATATATATATATATATATATATATATATATATATATATATATATATATATATATGTATTTTAACTCTAACCCTGGCTCAAAAAAGTGCAAACTCAGAAAACGGGGACTGTGGTGGTGAGATTAGCATATTATTTCCCTGGAAGGCTACGGAGCAGTAGATCTCAACCCTGACTACATGTTAGATTACCCCTGTCTCTGATTCACATTCCTTGCTTGTGAAAAAAAAAAAAAAGTCCTTCAGGTAAATGTTTCTTGCAATTAGTGGACTCCAGGATAACCTGGGGTTCGTTAAAACAAGATTGTCAGGTGCTGTCCCAAGAGTTTCCAGTTCTGTGTATCTGGAATTGGCCTGAGAATCTGCATTTGTAGCCAGTGTCTTGGTCCTGCTAGTGCTGCTGGTTGGGCACCTCACTGTGCACCCCGTGTTAGGCATGTTTCTCAGAGTGCAGTCCTTATCCAGAGCATCCAGGCTGGAATTATGGCGGATCCTTGGCCCTGACCCTGATGTATAGGATCAGATCTCAAGAGGTGAGGCCCAGGCAGCTGTCTTTTATAAAAGTGTCCCAAGCCACTGTTTTGCTCACTGAAGTGTGAAAACTGTCATCCAGTGGGTCTTTAACACTCCTTCAACTCACATACAGCCTGGCTGCTAAATATTGTCTCATTTTGAATGACACCTGCCCAGCAGAACTCCATTTACAATTGACCATTAGCTGCTGTTGACACTTGCCTCTAGTTATTTAAGATATCCCTAAGGGATCTTTTAGCCTATGCCTCATAAATAAAACAAAGCCAAAAAAAGAAAGAAATATTTATTCAAGGATTTTTGAAAGACTCTCCAGTAGCCAAGTTTTTGGCTCATCAGAAGACAAGAGACCTGGTTGATTAGTGGTTGTTTCGTTCCTCCTCAAACAAGTGAAATCTGGAGAAGAAACATATTCTTTCTATCAGGACACCCCATTCCCCTCTCTCCTCGCCTCTCCCCCGTCCTCATTTTACCCTGAGCTATTCATCAACCAACCCTTGTGGAGATGAGGCTCAGGCTCCAAATTTAGAGGGTTTGGGCAGCTTGGGGCCTAGTGCCGTGTGCATGCAGCTGGGTGGCAGGATAACCACCCTGGCTTCCTCACAGATGCAAGGGTCAACCCATGTACCATTCAGAGGCTGAGGGCGGAAATCCAGGCTCAGGCTCCCAGGGGCCTTGAAGAGATGCAGGTGTTTCCAGGGGGACCGCCCCTCAGCTGTGGGCCCCACGTGATGCCAGCTGCCAAGAAGAATATTTATAGCTGCCTTTGCCACTGCCTCCTGCTGGGTTCCCACACCGTGGCCTGGCCTATGAGAGGAAAAAAAAAATTGTTAGGCTGGGGTAGGAATAGCCTGTTGTCTTCCTGGATGAGCCAACTGAATTCTGTCTCCCTGACCTGCAGTCACAATCACAACTAGATATCAAATGAGAGAGAAATGAAAGTCGCACAAAAATTTCCCGTTATTCTCCCAAATTTGCCGTTTGCCCAAGAGACACCTGCCACAGGATGGCCTGTGATGCCATGTGTATAACTGTCTTATCACTGGGCTTGTAAGAGGTATAGAAAAGTCTAGAAGCTCCTTCAGCCCTGTCGCCAATGCCAGTCCTGCCCAGAGGCCTCAAAATGAACCCAGCTTCACTCTCCAGACTCCTCAGGCAAACGTGGCAGCAGAAGCAAGAGAATTGTTTTTTCTTCTGTTCTTTCAAACCTGCGGGTTCTGTGAGTTACAAAGGAACACCGGCCCGACACAGTCTCGTCATTGGCTCCCCTGTGCTATAGGGACAGCCCCAGACTTCTCTCAGGTGGCAGAAAGTGCACATCTGTGGGGGCACCCAATTATCGGTTTGGGTGTCACAGTGGTCCCATTGCCACAGAAAAAGCACTGGAGCCCATGAATGTTCTTGGCGGTCTCTACTGGGATATTGTCTGTATACAGCACAGCTCATCAGCTAAAAGTTTCTAGGTGAAATTGTTAGATCTCCAGGAGAAAACCAACAAAACAGCAAGTGTTCCAGAAAGGGTTTCACTTCCTACCTGGCAGGGGACCCATTACCAAAACCTGCTACTCAGAGTCACAGATGAAATGCCTTTAAGAAGCACAATTCATCCGATTGTTCTGCCTGAGGCCCAAGTCCACCACAGTTCCTGGCATAGAGCAGGTGCTGTCTTAACACCCACTGAAGTGAAGCATCAAGAGAATCTGTAAGTAAAGGAATCAATTGACATCATCTTGGGTCCTAACGCCTTTAAAGGCTTCAGAGAACAGAGCTCTAGGGGTTCCTTTGGGTCTTTAAAAAGGAGTTCCACTTTCTGAGATGTGGGGAGAATGTTGGTCAGGTCCTGAAGAATCCTACAAGAAACACAATTTTAAGGGGAGGGACATATGTGTGGAGAACCAGGAGGGAAAAGGCAGGATTAGGTAAGGAAGTCCACTTCCAGAGCTCACACTGCGGGAGGAGAAGCAGGAAATAGGGAGGCGCACCTTTATATTTTGGAAATAAGTAGGTAGACTTCTCCGAGACGGGAAGAAGACCTGAAGACTGGGAAGGATGGGAGAGGTAGAAGGGGAAATTTAAAAAAAAAGATCAAAACACAGTTTGTATACACAATAATTCCCCAAATTTTATGTAATCAATATGTAAATGAATACTTATATGTTTGTATATGAAGATGAGATGGAGTAAGGAGACCCCAGGGCTTGCTGGGAGCTGAAGCAGCTATGCTGAAACGGGAGGGTGAGAAGGTGGTCTCTGTGTGGCCATTTTTATAGGCTTCCTTCTCCAAACCACATGTTCTCATCTTGTGTTTCTTCCACGTGAGGACAACCACGTCTCTCTCCTCCTACACTTGTGTTTCTTTCCAGGGACACTGTCTCACTGGATGCCAGCTCTGGGCCCGATGACCTTCCCTCACCCTGGCCGCTTTTTTTCTTTTCAAATAAGTTCCAAATTTCTCGAACTCTACAAGGCCAAATCTCACTGGAAAGTATCCCATGCCAAGACAGTTCTCTTTCCTGACATTCCAGCTCTATCAATGGGATCACCAGGCTCCACAGATCAAAATTTGCATTCTTCTTCCATCTCCAGTTATTCTGCTGGAGGCTGGAACACACAACCACACCACATCTGCCATCCCGACATCCAGGCCAGAGCTTTCCCAGACTTGACTTCTGTCCTTCAGGCACCAGCTACAGGCCAGCCTGTCTCCTGGGCCTGACAGGACAAATACTCAACAGCATTGTTTTAGTCAAAGAGAATATCTGGCTGTCTCAGTAAACAGTCTAAATGAGAAAGCCTGTGTTATCAGCTGAGAGATAACACCTTTGTTTCTCTTGACTGCTTGCATCTGGCAGTTGGTGTGCTGTATAAACAAGTTTGTTTACCTAAGGTAAGTCACTTTTCCCTGAAGGGTGCCCGTTCCTATTCCCCCGTGAATGTGCAGGTGTGTCCACTCACTGCCATGTTTTCACCCATTAGAATTATGGTGAGCATCACTGCCTTCTTTCTGTTCTCTCATTCCTTCATTTGGTTTTTTTATTCATTTAACCAACATTTACTAAGGATAAAGAGAGTCCTGTAGTGGGAGATTAGGAGCACAGACTCCTCCGTAACTAAACTTCCTGGTTCAAATCCCAGCTCAGCCCCTGTCTGGAGAAGAGGACCACAATTAAGCACGCAACATTTTTCTGTCCTCAGTTTTCTTATCTGTAAATTGGATTACTGAAAAGAATGCCCAAGTCAGAGGTCAATGGGGATTAAAATAATTAAGTAGAAACTGGTCTATGGTAAGGGCAACTGAGGGGATACAAAATCAATAACATCAAGTCTTTGTTCTCAGAGACATTCCAGTTAAGTGGGAAAGAATAAAACACACATAATCATGATGCAGGCTGGAATAAATAAACTCGCAACATATCCACACTGGTAACATGAGATCCAAAGTAAAATAAGGAAAATTATATAGTTTTTGAAATTATTTATTGACTAATAAATTAGTTGCATAGTTTTATTAAATAGTTTTATTGAAACACTAATAAAAATTCTTAAAAACCAAAAGTATTTTCATGTACCAACATTTCTAAATAATTTAAATTTTTTTATTAAGGAAATACAAGCAGAATAATTATCCACATAGGGTAATAGTTTCTTAAGCATATCTAATACATAGATCCCTTGCATTTTTAAAAATATCTATTTTAACGTTTCTTCACCTTTAATTTTTAAAATTGTCATATCATTTACAGTTGCATTTTATGACTAACATATTTAAAGCTGACCCCTCTCTTTGGACCCAAATAGTTTTAATTGGAAAAAAAAAAAAACAAGTGCTGAATTATTTGGTAAACTCAGAGAAAATGCATCTAACTGGAAGCTCTTTTCCATTCTTGTGGTTTTGTATCAAAATACTTCAGCCCACATACCGTCACAAAGCATGCCTTTTGCTCCCACTCAGAGCAGTTTTATTCAACAAACATTTTACAAAGCACAACTTGTCAAACGATGTCTGTGTATCATGATTCTTTCGAATGCTTCAGCAAAGTTAAATGTTGTAACATTGCAGGTCTTTTCAATTACATTCCGTTTCAGTACAGAATATAAATTGATTCAATTAAAAACAGGAGCTTCACCAAGAGATTCATCCCACAAGTCAAGGTATTATGTACCTCTGAGCTCCCACAGCTTAATTTATTTCTTTCCTTGATTTGGTAGAGACTATCAGCATATCCTTGTGTAAGCTTGTTATAGATAATTACAATTCACAAAAGCCTCACCACCTAAAATTTTTGTACTTCATTTATTGAATAATTTATTTCAATGAACTTTCATCAACTTGCACCCAGCATTTGAGAAATTATTCCAAAGAATTCAAGGGTATTCCAAGACGTGCAGGTGTTACAAAGAGGTTATTTACAAGATCAAATTAGTAATGGGCTACTGAGAAAGGAAATGTACGCTGCTAAGCCGAGGTTGCTCTATTATTGTTAGTGCATTTTTGTCTTTGTTTTGGGGGCAGGAGATACTTAATGTAAACTCTGTCGCAAACATTATGTACTTTAGTTCCTTTGTTTTTTTGTAGCAATATTTGTAATTTTTGAAATGACAATTTCCATTTCCGTGAGTGGCGTATCACAGTGGTGTGGACACAGTTATGAATGATGTGTTCAACAAACATTTCCAAGTACATTCTGCTCTGTCCTTTCTTAATTTAGGAAGATTATTATTTTTCCATTTCCACAAGCCTGTGCTCCCCTGAAAATTTGTATTTTTATTATTATCACAAAAACACATCTTATCTTTAACTTTGAATATTTGAATGGAATTTATAGCAGTATTCCTATCAATGTCAGATGTTTTTCCTGAGAATAAATTTCCAAAAGTTTCACTTTAATTTCATGAATTATTTTGAAGAAAATGAAACCATTGCTGGAATTAAAATTTTTTTTGCTAGTATAACCAATGCATATACAGCTATCAGTTCCCTTTTTATGTATAGATCTGGAATTAAACAGATAAAATTAATTTTGAGAAACTGTTGTTTGAGCTAAATCATTCTTCACGGCAATGGATACACATACCTTCCACAGCTATTCGGAGACACAGACTTCTTAAAACAGTCCTCATACTTGAAGCCACGATTGGTGTCTGGCTTCCACGCAGTCAGTGATGTCATCTGCATCCTCTGTGGTGGGTTGTAAATGTCATCTAATGCTTCATCCAAGCTATGTGTTTATCTGTTTTCTTGCTATGTAGAAATTCAAGACTTCATTTTTTCCTGTAATATGCACCCTTTTTTTTTCCATTTTTACTAAAATATTTGTCACCAATTTTAAAAAATTGCCAAAAAATCAAGTAAAATTGTGATTTTTATGCCATATTATAAATGAAAATCTGCACAGCAAGAGTATTTAGGTCACCCATGATAAACTTTGTTACAGAGATTTTCAGTCTTTAAAGCCCACTTACTTTACACAGACCTAATGTAAAAGATCCTTTAATTCCTAGACTACAGTGACTAGAGACCTTGGTGGCTTTGCGCATCCTTCAGGGCATAGTGCTGGCCAAGGGTCACCTGATTGGCACACCAGATGGCCAGCAGAGCAGCAGCATGGAATCCACCTGCCACAACCTTCCTGGGTCAGGACTTAGAGATACCTCATTTTATCAGCAGGAAGTCCTCGAATGGGCAGTGTTAGTTACCACACATTCCACTTTTTATCTAGAAAAGCTCAGTAAAGAACAAGTTATTGCTGGTCATCTTTCAAATTTGAGCCTGTATTCAAAGGGGAGTCTTATTTACTGACTATGAGTTGATATGACATATTTGCAGACCAGGCCAGTAGAACCAAGCCAGAGGTAAAAATGTGGATGTCTGCCGAACTTAACTCCAACTTATTTTAATGCAGTCATCACTATCAGCATTTATGGAAAAGTGAAACGTCTGGGACAAATGGTGAAAATTGCATGAGATGCCACACACAAACAGGAAGTGCTTCAGGAGAAGCAGGGCACTTTGAGAGCAGTAAGCATGCCTTTAGTTGAGAATGACCCCCAAACAGCAAAAGAAGAGAAGTCAGGCAAGTTACCTCAGGATAGGGATTCCTCCACAGAACCTGGTAAGATAGGCTGAGGACTGCAGGTGAAGTTAAAAGCTTCTGCACAGCAAAAGAAACAATCAGCAAAACCAAAAGGAAACTACGGATTATTAGAAAATATTTGCAAACCATACATCTGACAAAGAGCTAATGTCCAACAAAATAGAGAACACCTACTTACAACTCAGCAACAAAGGGACATATAATCTGGTCTAAAAATGAGCGCAATAAAGCTGAATAGACATTTTCCAAAGCAGACATACAACCAACCAATAAGTATATGAAAGCTGCTCAACGTTACTACTCAGGGAAATGTAAATTGAAACCACAATGAGATAACATCTCCTGTCAGGTAGAATGAGTATTATAAAAAAAAAAGTAAGTGTTGGTAAAATGTGTAGAAAAAAGAACTCTTGTACACCATTGGTAAGAATGTAAATTAGCACAGCTATTATGGGAAAGAGTATGCCCGTTCCTCAAAATTAAAAATAGAACTACCGTATGATCCAGCAATCACACTGGAGGGCATATATTCAAAGCAGATGAAGGGAATGTGTCCAAGAGACGGTTGCACCGTGATGTTTATTGCAGTGTTATTCACTATAACTGAGACTTGGAAGCCATCTAAATGTCCATCAATAGATAAATAGAGAACATACAGTGTGTACGTACAATGGAATACTAGCCAGCCTTAAGAAGGAAATCCTGCAATATACGACATCAGGGGGGACATTATGCTAACTGAAACAACTAGTCACAGAAGGACAGATACCGTATGTTCTTACATATTTGAGAAATTGAAAATAATCAAGCTCATTAAAAACAGAATTGAATAGCAGTTGCCACTGGTAAGGGTATTAGTTATAGTTACTAACAAAGTTTCAGTTATACCCTATGAGTAAATCCCAGAGACCTGTGGTACAGCATGGTCCCAGTCATTAATAGTGTACATGTAAAAGATTGCTAAGGGTTAGATCTCATGCTGTATTTCTCTTTCTGTCTGTCTCTCTCTCACACACACACCCAAACACATGCACGCACACACAAATAGAGTGGGAGAAAAATTGAAAGTGATAGGTTTATGGGGCATAAATTGTGGTTTGATTTCGCAGATATATACTCACGGCCAGATTCACCAAGTCATATGCATTAAATTTGCATAGCATTCTGTATGTCAACATACCTCAATAGTTTTTATTAAGCTTGAAAAGTAACTTTTAAAAGTTGCTCTGTGTAAGCCTTTTTATTTGATTTAATTCTCGTAAAAACTCTGTGCATGGTTAATAACACTCTCGTTTTACAGAGCAGCAAGCCAAAGTTTACAAAGGCTAGGGAAATTAAAGCCAGCCCTCTGAAAGGCTGAGGCAAGAGGATAACAAGTTTGAGCTTCACCTGGGCAATCTAGCCGCTTAGTCAGGCCCTGTGTTAAAAGGTAGAAGAGGCTCGGGAAAGATCAGCGTGTAGGCTCTTAATTTAATCCCTAGTACCACCAAAAATTAATAAAAAAATAAGCAAAAAGAAAAGAAAAATAAAGAAGTGTTAATAAATTTGCCAGAGCTTTCTCCCCTCTGAATTTGTGAGACGGGAGTTGAAACAGTTCTGTGGCTGGAGTCTGGGCACGGCCATCCCAGGCAGGTCCACAGGGCTGTGCTTTGCCGAGGCGGCCTGAAAGATGAGGAGCTCATTGCAAGATGCAAGTCATCCTGGTGAAGGAGGCAGGTGGAGGCCAGGATAACTTGAACTGAGTTGTGGGTTTTGCAGCACGCTGTGCCGTAGCTGTTGTCTCCATGAAGACCTCACAGGTAAGTGCAGCCTACACTTGTCTCTCATCCTGTTTCTTCATGCGCTGTGCCTTTTGTATGCAGGCGAGCTTTAGATGTGGCTAAATTAAGAACAATTTCATGTTTTCCTGAGTGGTGGCTTACGTAGGTTTCGTACTCTTCTACATGTGCGTAGTTGGTCTATAAAACAAAAACTTCTTTACAGCAGAGATTGACGTCACTATGATTTCTCAATAGCCCCTGCTTGGTGCTGAGCTTCTGGGAAACATCCAGGAATGCTTTTGTAAATGAAAAGAGAGTTGTCAATAAATGGCTTTTGGATTGGACTTGGGTTTTCTGATATCTCAAGTGTTGAAAATAGAATGTGACTTTCACTCTGCTTTAAATTTCTTTTTTGATACCTGCTGGCTTTGTTCTGTCCTCACACATTGTCTCTTTGGTTTGTTCATGCCCGGTGCTTCCTGTTCAGCTGCTTGACCTGCACTGAGATTCTACTTCCTGCCTTTTCTCTTGCTGCAGTTGAGTATCAGGCTCGTTTTCTCCCAGACAGTCAAGGCTGAGTAGGTCCAGGTGGGCAGACATGTGACTCTCTTTAATGCCTTACTTACCCGCTCCATTGGTTTGTCACCTGACTTTGATCTCACTTGATTATGCCTCAGTGGCACACTGATGTGGGCCTATCTGGCCAGATCTTCATGAGACTATGTTGTGGCCCCAAGGGTGTGCAGTCAGTAGCCTCATGTATGTACGTGAATAAATTGAAATTAAATAAAATTTAAAATTCAGTTCCTGGTCACGCTAGCCACCTTTCAAACACTCAGTATCTACGTGTGGCCCGGGTATGTGATTGAAGCACAACTTTGGAAGTTTTGCATCATTATAAAAAGCGCTACTGGAACTAGGCAGGTGATCTAGGATGAGAATATGGAGTAAGCTAGCAAAGTCCAGGGAAAAGCTAAGCAATGCACAGTAAGGTTTGATAAATGGCTCCTATTTTGGTTCATTTATAACTCAATGTTACATTAGTAAAATTCCTAAGGATACAGTTTTGTGGCACTTATAATAATCATTTTTAAGTATCTGATTTCTGATAAATTACTGAGCTCTTCCAGAATTGGGAACTCCTGTACTTAGGATTGTATCTGGTATAAAAAATGCCCCCAAAATACATTAAGGCTTAGAGATCTCATTTAATTTTCTTTCTTGCTCTCTGTAGCTGTTACTCTCATAGATTCTGAGATCAATCCTTTTTTTTTAATACTTGCTATTCTTGATATTGTGTGTGTCTGAGAATATGGAAGGAATAGAGAGCTCAAGAATGACATACAAATTCGTTTGAAGGAAACTCTGAGAAATCTGTGGTGGGGGACATAGAGAGAACAGTTGTCTGTGAAATTAGGAGAGGTCTTCCTGTGGGGGGCAATGTGGCTCTCGTTTGGCTTCTGTGCAGAGGTAGCGAAAGCCTGCATAGGGCATCACGACTTTTGATGGTCACAGATGTCCTGTCCCTCGGCCCATGGAAGATGGTACAGGCTGACAGAATGTTGACTTCCTGTTCCTCCTGCCCCCCCGCCCCTGGAAGGGCCCTGTGCCAGAGATCTGGGATGCTTATCTGGGCTCTGCAGATCTTTGGAATGAGGTCATCCAGGAAGTTGAATCCCTTTGACATAAGTACCTCTGCGTTCTCAGCCTTTTGTTCTCATGGAGAATGACTGGTGACCCCATGGTGCTTCTTACGTGGTTAAAACAGCTGCTGCAAAGCAGATGCTAGACGCAGGCTCCTGTGTGAGTGTCTACATCCTTCCCCTGTCATAGGACCAGAGCCAGGGCACAGAGGTATGCTCCACCCCCACTCCATAAAGCAATGCCAAGAAGCTGCAAAGAAGGTAACAGAAGAAAGAACTTTGTCCATAGTGGACAGTCTCTCACACAGACGCCCAGACACAGACAGACAGATGACAGGCAGAGAGACGAAGAGAGAGACAGAGGTTGTATGCATACACACCATGACAAAGCTTAGCAGTTCTCTCTCTTGAATTCATCTTAATTGATAACCAGTTGTACCAGTCCCAAGGGCTCAGTCATTTTGAAGGGGTGGGAGTGAGTAACTTCTCAGAGTGCGATCTCTCAGTTCTAGGTTTGCTCCTCACAACTTCTGATTCAGTCTTCTTTACATTATGTGTACACCTTGTCATATATTTTTTCCAGTAGGAATTCTGTGTAGCAGACCCATATATCCAGTTTGTGCCTCCATTTCCAAAACTGATTTAGCCTCACCTGTCCTTGTGCTTTTGTGAGAAAAAAAAAAAAGAAAAAAAATTGTTTCTCCCTGGGGTTATAGAATTGTGGAGGATGTAGAGCAGTTGGTGACAGCAAGACGAATATGCTGGTGGCCATTGCAGAAGTCTGGTCAGATTACCAGAAGACTTGTGAAGTTTCCATTTCCATAAAATAAGTCACTCAAGTCCTGTTTTGTTCTGACATTCCCTGACTTTATTTTCTCTAACTTTGTTTATCTTCCATATCCAATTGGCTTCTGGCATTGCGATGAGCATTTGGGCAGCATTTAGTAGTAGGACGGTGGGTCTGAAGAGCTCAGCTCTTTCACCTGAGGCTGAGTTCTGGAAGTAATGGGAAGACCTTTGCTCCCAGAGAATAACTCTAGGGGACAAGACTCCCATCGTGAGTATAGCAGAAGGGAAGAAAAAGGCAAAGACAGGACCTCAACAATAAAACAGGCTTTTATTGGTGGAAAAAGCCTGAGAGGGTCTTTCTGGCGAAGGGAGGAGCAGAGAGCATTTCTCTCAGTGGGTCAGGGTTTTTTGTAGGTTAGGATGACAGGGTTGTAGGGGAAAGCTGAGGCAGGTGTTGGAATTAGGTGAGAAAGACATGGAGAAAAGTTGAGACAGGTTTATGATTGGGTGGCCAGACTTTTTTGAAGAAAGAGGTTAGTCCAGTGTTGTCCCAGGAGTATGCCTCTGGGATGGACATTTGCGCTATGGCTCAGATAGCTGGGATGGCCTCAGATAGCTGCACTGTGCCTCGGACAGTTGCAGTGGCCTGCGGCCTGCCATCAATGTGTACTTTTAAAAACTATTTGTCACATATTACTCTGTGGCAGAATAACAAGCTAGACTTGTAAACCTTATATTTAGAAGTCAATGAAGAGAATGTTTCTTGCTTCTCCTGGAGGGATTATGGAAGAGAGCAGGAATTAACAATGAGTAATTGCGGGCACTGGCTAGGTTTGGCCACCCAGTATCCTCTGTTCCTTTGGATAATAGCCTTGATAATACTGGGTTTTACTCGGGTACTGTAAAGTCAAAGTCCTGAAGAAAAACAGTGGACATAATCACCAAGTTTAGTGAAAGGGCTAATTACAGAGGCATGGGCTAACCGTAACAAAATAACACAGCAAGGTGGCTTATAAACAACAAAATTTATTTTTCCGTGCCCTGGAGACCAGAAGTTCAAGATTGAGGTTCAGAGTCTGAGGAAAGCCCCTGTTCTCAAGGGTACCATCTCACTCTAATGTCACGTGACAGACTTTTATAAGAACAGTAATCTCAGTCCTGAGGGCTTTGCTGCCATGACCTTAATCACCACTCAAAGCCCTCTCCTTCCAATACCATCACCTCAAGGTGAAGTTTTTCACATCTAAGTTAGAGACAAACATTAATACTGTATCAAAGGCCAAGGAGGATCACCAGAACACCAAGGGATTAGCAAGAGGAGGACCTGTTAGTCGTCTAGGCCTGGTGGAGGGGTGGGGGGACGGGGGGTTGGGGACTGAGGTCATCAAAGCCTGTGAGAGCTGAAGCTGGGGCGTGTGGTGTAACCTCTCAGGAACTGTCCCTCTAGAATATCACAGCTACTGTTGCAACCGTAGCAAAAGGGCCTATCATCTCCTTCTCCTTACAGCTAGAACCGGAGAGCTAGGTAGCCCAGATGGCGGAAGAGCTGGCCTCTTTGAGTACAGAGCAAAGGAAAGAGCCAACAGCACAGGCCTCACATCTCTGCTCTCAGCTAGGTGCTCTGAAAGCACCGAGGGTTCTGATTCACCCCTTAGCAGAATATTCTGTCTCCCTTGTTTGGTTCAGAACACTTGAGCCAATTCAGGACAATGGGTCAAGAGGAAAACATAAACGAGGGAACACGTAGTCCCCAAATCTGATTCCCGCCATTTCTCAAACACAGAGTCAGCTTTTGGATGAAACAGTCATACCCTAGAGAGGAAGATAAAAAGAAACTATCTATCATACCGTCATTGGACTGCCAAAGGTCATGCTGTCACTATAGTTTTTCCATACCATTCTAATACTTGCCTTATATTACTTATGTGAGTTTGAGTTGAAATTTCTATTACTTGCGACCAAAAGAATCTTAAGAGAGTCACCAGATTAGACCTGGTCAAGAAACATTCCCTCATTTTATGCAGCCCAGGAGATCAGAGGAAGCATAGGAAGAGACAAGCTAACATTGGTAAGAATTAGAGTGCTCACGATAGGGAGATGAGACTAAGGGAGGACCACATCCAACACACCTGAGAGGAGGTGGAGACTGAAACGCTAGTACATAGGTTCCATGCCGGTATAGACAAGACTGGGAAAAATGAGAGTCAACAGCAGATGAGGAAAAAGTAAGTCTGTTCGATGAGCCAGGAAGGCCTCAGGCATGTTGGAGAGATAGTTGTGGGTTCGGTAATCATGCTCTCCAAGCAGCAGGAGACTGCGTTTTCCATGTTCCTTGAGAACACTGGCTGCGGAGGCAACATCACATTGCTGCATTCTCACCGTCACCCCTGGTGACTCTAAGGAGGAAAAGTTACAGATTCAGCCTCAGGCTGCAGTAAGAGCTAAGATGGCCCCAGGCTGGAGTAAAGAGGATGCAGAGAGCGCTTTGCTCCAGCCATTTGAGTAGCACTGGGATCTGGGTGGAGACCTAGGCCCAACCTACCAAATAGTCTCTGACAACTCCTTGCTTTGTTATAAATTGTAATAAATCCTCTCCTCCATCATAAAATTAAAGTTGCTCTCTTGACAGTGCTGGTGGTAATTAGGGAGAGAATGGTGATGGTACTAGTTATTATGTTTATTGGGCCCTTAACAGATGTCTCTCTGTCTTTACCTCTTCCTGAAAGAAGACTATTTCTCCTAACAGACAGGTAAGGAAAATAAGAAGTCTCATAGGTTGAATTTTAAGTGCAAGGAAGAGTTTTAGTTATTGGTTCACCCACTTTATTTAAAATACTGAAATGTTATATACACAAAAGAGAATATACATATGTATTATAGAGAATAATATAAGGAAAACTCATGAATCCACAGTTTAAAAAGTGGAGCACAGCTCAGTGCAGTGGTGCATGCCTATAATCCCAGCACTTAGAGAGGTTGAGGCAAGAGGATTAAAAACTCAAGGCCATCTTCAACAACTTAGTGAGACCCTATCTCGGCATGAAACAGCAACAGTAATATGGAGCACATTGGTACTGTTGATAACACTGCAAAGGCATTTGGTTCTCACCTTCTTCTACAGTTGGTCAAGAAATCTTGTTGGCTTTTCCAGCACCTGGTCATTGTGCCATCTCCTTTATATAGTCAAAGCCATCATCACCTCTTTTTTCCCCTCAAAATGATTATTTTATTAATATATGATTGTGATACTTCGTGATACATTCAGCCCGGGGAATTGGCAGGTATACATATTGTGTCTCACTCATTTGTGCTTCCCTCTCTCCTCCCGTGGTTCCGTCGCCCCATCCCCAGATCCTGTCTTCTGTTACGTTTGCCCAGTGTCCTCTTGCTCCCTTGAAGTCTGGTCATGCAGCACTCACAGTGAGCCTTCAAATGTTGACTCACTTTCAGTCTTTCTGTCTGTCGTGTTCTATCTTCTACGTTCTTGGGATCACTCCACAGTCCTCCCTGTTCTTCCAGTAAGCCTGATTTGGGGAGGGGTTGCAATTGCTGTTCCCTAAGACCTGTGTCATTTGCTCCGTCACTTCTTTAAGGTCTCACTTAGGTGGTACATCTTTTCTTCACCAAACTATGTAAAATTTCACTCCTAACTAGTCACTCACCAACCATCAACCTTATTCTTACCTTTCTTCTTAGCATTTTCCATTGCCTGACACAGCTTTCTTGTTTCTTTCTCCAATGTCTAGAATTTAGCCTGGCACATGGCAGAGTTCAACACAATTTGATAAATGGATGAGTGAATGACTAAGTGAATGAGTACAGGCTGACGTGAGGGAACAGATGCTCAGGGAAGATGACTTCTGCTTTTACCCAGATACCTGGCTCACTTTGCATAGCGTTTGGGTTCTGGTTTTCATTTTTGTCATGATTTTTATCCTGAAGGTATGGGTAGCCTTTTAGAGAGCTAATTTACACCACAGAGCTAGGGTGGAAGAGGGGAGTTTGTGCTTTTTGACCTTTTATGTTTCAAGATTCCAGGACCTCATTTGTCTTCCTGAGGAGTGAATTACTGGCACTCATCTCCAAAGGGCAGCTTTAGCTTTGTCATGTTTCTAAAAATTCTAAATTCAAGATTCACGCTCCTCTCTAAACTCCTCCCATCTTGCCCCAGCCTCCATTCTTTGAGGGTTTCCTTTACTTTCTTGAGAGCTTAGCTACATATTTTGACCAATTACTGCTTTATTTTAGTTTGCATTTTAAAGAAAGATTCTTTATATTTCAGACAATCGAGTCTTCTACATTATTGAATACACAGGATACCTCAGACTTTCAGTGTTTTATGCAGTTCCCAGGAGCCCAAAGGAGTGACTTGCCCAAGATCTTACTGTAAATAAAATTGCTGACAGGAGACCCTAATGCTCCTCCATTCCAGGACTGTACTTTGTTGCCCAATTGGACTGGCGGCCACCCCAGTTCCTTTAGAGGGTTTAGTGATATCAATATCCCTAGCCTAATGAGTATCCCTAGGCAGATAGGACAGACAGGAAGGAGGAAAAACAACAATAACACAGCAGTCTTCAGAGTTGCAAGGAGACTGCAGTCTGTAATAGCTGCCTGCTATTATATCGTGTAATGCCAGGTAGCTCTGGGAACTGCAGCTAGTTTCTATAGGGTAGCTTTGGTCATATGGTGGCCAGCTGCCTTTTATTCTGAGATTCACTTGGGCTGCTTGTTGGGTGATTGTCAGTTAGAGTGTAAACACTGGTACCTTGATAATTACAGGAAAATTTTTTAAGTTATTATTAGCCCCGAGGTGATAGCGTGCTGGAAATAGGCTGCGTTTGAAAGCAAAATGGCTACAGCATGAAGTGTTTAGAATGCTATGTAAATCAGTGGGAAGCTGAGAGGTTCAGTCAATCAATTTCACTTCATGCCATGCCAACTGCCATTTCAAAAAAAAAGTTGATTTGTCTCATTGAATTGACTGAGTTTGGGACTGGATTGACTTAGTTGCATGATTGCTTTTGATACATGGCAGACATTGATTGTTCTATTGGGCTCTGATTAAATGTAACAAATAGGTCATGGATTATAGTGGACAGCCCAGTTGTTGGATGGTTTGCTAAATTTTTACTTGCAAAATAACTTACTGCTGCCGGTGTAGCATTAGTTACATTTATTTATTTATTTATTTATTTTGAGACAGGGTCTTGCTCTGTATTCCAGTTTGGTCTTGAACTCATTATGTAGTTCAGGCTGGCCTTGGACTCATGGTAATCCTCCTGCCTCAGCCTCCCAAGTGTTGGGATTACAGTCACATGCCATCACACTCTGGGGAAACTAACTCAGGTATTTAGTGCTTGCTGGCAAGCACTTTAACTGCCCAGCTATTCTTTAGCCCCATTATTTGGGTTTTTAAAACATGAATGATACACAGTGAAGTATTCTGTTCAGTGATTTAAATGTTTTTGTATTATGTCAAATCATTGAGTAACAACTCAGTATGGGTTATTGATAGGAAAGGTTATGACTTTATTTTTCCCCAAAATTATTCTTTTTGTTAGTATGCATTTGTAATACATAGTAATTACATTCCATTTGGGAAATTGATGCATATATATGATATATATGTTGCATCTGAATCTTTTTCACTTCTTTCCCCTCCCACCATGTTCTCTGCCTTCCTGATTTCCCCTTCATGTCTCCACAAAGTCCACTTCCCTGTTTCCTACCATCTCTCGCTTATTTTGTTCTTTTACTTATTTATATTTTGTGTTTCTTACATAAGGGAAACAATGTAGTCTTTAACTTTCTGTGTCTGAATTATTTCTCTTGGCATAATGGTCTCAAGGTGTATTCATTTTTGTACAAATAACTCACATTTACCTTTTTTTTTGGTAGAGTAACATTCCCTTGGGTATATATACCACAGTTTCTTTATCCTTTCATCTGTTGATGTTGCTATTATATTGACTGCTTCTGAAATTTAGCTACTAGAAGTTGTACTGCTATAAATATGGGTACATGTGTATCTCTGAATACAATATCTTTAAATCTTTTAGATACATATTCAAAAGAGGTCTTACTAAATCATATTTTAGGTGGTTTTATACTTTGAATCTCCATTCTGATTTCATTTGTGGTTGTACTAATTTATAGTCTTACCAACAGTGTAGATGTTTCTTTCTCCCCCACAACCGCACCAACATTTGTGTATTTTGGTTTCTTGATATTAACCATATACTGGAATAACATGGCACCTCAGTGCTGTGTGATTTGCACTTCTGCAATGGCTAAAGATACTGAACATTTTCCATATACTTATGGGCCATTGGTACTTCTGAGAAGCATCTAATCGTTCCACTTGACTGTTTTCATCAAACATTTTATTTGCAAGATATAGTTTTTGAGTTATTTGCGTATTCTAGATCTTAGTCCTCAAGCCAACGAATTGCTGGCAAAATTGTTTCTCCCATTCTGTCAGTTATCTCTTCACTCTGTCAGTTGTTTCCTTTGCTGTAGAAAACTTTTAACTAGATATAACTCTGTGTGTGTGTGTGTGTGTGTGTGTGTGTGTGTGTGTGTGTGTGTGTTACTGGGGACTGAGCCCAGGGCCTTCACACTGAGCTGCACATTCTCAGCCCCACCCCCTTTTATCTTGAGAGAGGGTCTTGCTAAGCTGCCCACACAAGACTCAAACTTGGAATCTTTCTGCCTCAGCCTCTCAGTGTTCTAGGATTACATTTGTACTCCATGTCCAGCTCCATTTGTTTATTCTTGGTGTTATCTCTTGTATAATTAGGTGTTCTATTAAAAGAAAAATGCTTGCCTATAGGCTAGAGGAATAGCATAGCTGTTAGAGTGCTTGCCTAGAAAGTGCAAGGCCCTGGGTTTGATTCTCCAGCACCACATAAGCTAGGCATAGTGGCACATGACTGTAACCCCAGCATTTGGGAGGTTGAGACAGGAAGATTGCTTGAGTTCAAGGCCAGTCTGGGCTCCATAGTGAGCATAGGACAAGCCTGGAAAAGAGAGTGAGAACCTGTCTTTAAAAAAGAAAGAAAGAAAGAAAGAGAAAGAAAGAAAAAGAAAGGAAGGAAGGAAAGAAGAAGAAAGAAAGAAAAGAGAGTTCTTGTCAATGCTAATGTCTTCAAAGGTTTTACCTTCGTTATATTCCAACAGATTCAGAGTTTCTGGTTAATATGTAGGCTTTTGATTCACTTTAATTGTAGTATAAGTGAAAGGTATGGATCTAAATTTATTCTTTTGCGTGCAGATAACCAATTTTTTCACACCACCATTGGTTAAAGAGGCTATCTTTTCTTCAGTATATATGTTTGGCCCTTTTGTTAAAGATCAGATGGCTAAAAGGGCCAGGGTTGTTTTAAAATCCTCAATTCTGTTTCATAGATTCAGTTCTGTTTTGGGCTGGTAACTTACTTTTTTTGTTTTGTTTTGTTTTAAATCACTGTTGTACGTGACTTGATGTTCAGAGTTATGATTTGAGATGCAGATGATGAATTACTGTGGAATACCCAACTTTGGCCTTTCACATTGAAGACTGATTTTATAGTATAACAATGAATATTTGAAAACCCACCTAAGCTACAGTTGTGATAGTTAATATTTCAGTAAATTTTCTTGTTCTTCAAAGAAGAGCTTTTTCCTACACATTTTCAACTAATTGTATCTTGTTAAAATTATTTTTCACCAACAACTTACATTCTAATGTTTTTACCACCTCACTAAACATAATAACTAATCTCATAGCATTTCATCCTATGGATGTGGATTAGTTTACTTACACATTATCTTGTTGAACAGTTGGTCAGTCATTAGGGTTTGAATTTGAAATATTCCCCAAAGGCTCCTGTATTTGGATGCTGTGAAATACTGATGGAACCACGTGCTATTGAGAGGTGGGTGGGGCCTGGTTGGGAAAGGTGGAACACTGGGGCTTGACCCAGAAGCGGCAGATTGCCAGGACTGGACTTGGAAGAGAACCCTGCCCTGCCTCCCTTGCACGCCTTTCTGACTGCCATGCTGTAGAGCCTTGCTTCCTGCTTGTCCCTGCATGTGCTTCGCTAAACGGACTCTATGAGACTTTCTGAAATTAAAATAAACCTTTCCTCCTTTAGGTTGTGGCTCTTGGGTATTCTGTCCCAGCAACCAATAAGTAACGATGGCAACAGTTACCATAAATACTAGTCAGCTGAACATCGTTGTACATTTTTCTCTGTGATCTTTACACTGTTTCCTAAGCTAGCATTCTGTAGTTATAGAAATTATTTAGTCTAAGCTCAATACATTGTTTCAGACTTTGAGGACAAATGGCCAATTGTTTTCCTAAAAAAAATTATAGTCCTTCTTTACATTTACTCTAACCGCACAAAGAGGATTTAACTCACCAGACTGAGGCCAGAATGAAGCTTTGCATTTTTAAATTTTTGCCATTTTAATTGGTGAAATTGAAAACTTTGTAAACGTACCTTTATTTCTGGTCTTTCTCGGGGTTGAATATCCACTCATGCCTTCTGTCCTCTTATCCATGGGTTCTACATCTTTAGATGCAGCCAACTTTGAATCAAACTCACCTGAAAACATCACATCTGTATTGAACACATGTAAGCTTGTGTCCTTCTCATCACTTCCTGACTAGTACAGTATAACAGCTATTCACGTAGCATTTACACTTACTGGTTATTATAAGCAATCTGGAGACAATTTGAAGTATATGGGAGGATTTCCATATGTTACATGTAAATGCCAGCATATTTTATATAGTGAACTTCTGCCTCAGCAGATTTTTTGGTACCTTTTTGGAAGATTCCTGGAACCAGTCACTAGCAGGTACAGACAGATTTGTTTGCTTGTTTGTTTACCTAGTTGTCCTTTTTTTTTTGAGAGTGCATTAAACTAGTCTGAAAAAATACTAGTTCGCCATTCTTCGAAAATTTTGTGTTGAAATCTCACTGCTTTGTTCTTACAGATTTGTATGAAATTCTTACATACTAATTAAACTTTTCTGTCTTATGTATGATAATATTACTAGCAATTCTTTCTGTTTTTATTTTTTGTTTTGATGTTTTATTTTTATTTTGTTTTATGAGAATATTAATATTTAAATTTGAAGTTTCCCCCAAAGACTTGTTGATGGCTTGATCCCCAGTGTGGGATGGCCAGAGGTGGGGCCTAGAGAGTTGATTGGACCATGAAAATGCCAGTCCCATTGAAGGATTAGCTAAAGAGAGCACCAGGTGGGAGCAAGTTGTTGCAAACAGGTCACTGGTGGCATGTCTTTCAAAGTGCACTTGTCCAAGCCCCTTCCCTTTCTGGCTCTCTCTCTCACCCTCTGTGCTCCCCAGGTAAGAAGCTTTGCTCCACCACACCTCTCTGTCATGACATTCTGCCTTACCTCAGGCCCAAAGCAATGAAACCAGCTGACCATGGCTGAAACCATGAGTCAGGATAAACTTTTCCTCCTTTAAGTTGTTTTTCTTGGGTATTAGATTACAATGACAAAAAAAGCTGCCTAACACAAAGGGTTTAAAATAATTTTCCCTTATCCTATGTGTTTGCAGTAGAAATGAAGCACATGCATGGATTTTTTTTTTTTTATCCTCCACATATCTCCTTATAACCAGGTTCAACACAAAGCTGTCTTTTACCTTTCTGCTAAACAAAAATAAGCATCTCATAGAGATTTTTTCATATGAAATATTAGGACAAACTAATATGACTGATTTAAATTATTGGTGATTACTTCAATTCTTGTTCAGAAATAGTGGGAAACAAGTCCTTGAAAAAAAAACCCTTACAAATATGCATGTTTATTCTGAATATATTCTTGAGTATTCCAGTGAAGTTATTGCTCAGATCATTGTGAGAACAGTCTTTTGGAATCTCCCTGCTTCCGGCATATTATTTTGGCTCTTGGTGGTAAAAACTTCTGCAGCAGGTGAATTTTATTTTTAGAAAGAGCCTGAAGTGATCTGGAACCAAACACACTCAATAAGGCGGGTAATTGAATTAAACCTTGAAATACGGACCACACAGTAATGCTCCCACACACTCAGACAGGAAATCTATGTGCACATGCTGGGTTCTTCTGTGTGTTCTTAGGTTAAAATAAAAAACATGGAGAGAGAGAGAGAGAGAGAGAGAGAGAGAGAGAGAGAGAGAGAGAGAGAGAACGCGAGCGCCAGCAGTTTGAGTGTGTGTGTGTGTGTGTGTGTGTGTGTGCGTGTGTGTGATGCTGGGAATAGACTCAGGGTCTCATGCATACTTGGCAAGTCTTCTACTACTGACCCCCCATCCTATCAATATTATTAACTGGTAATCCTATTAGTTAAAACAGTACAATAACCTGCTATACTAGCATCTTTAATAATAAAGCACTCAAAAAGAGGTACAAGTTCTGGCACACTTGTTTTAAAGCTGTGTAATAGTGACAGTTAATTTCAAAGTTAACTTTGATAATTCTAAGTTCAAAGTTTTATTCATACCGAAGATATTCCCATGGGAGGTTCTAATTACAAATCCACGTGCACATTGGAGGAAGAGGTCCTTACTTCAGCTCCAAGTTCCCTACTGAGCTCATAATGAGATTCGTGTCTCATTGACACCGGTGTTGAACTTGATGAACACCAAGGGTATCTGTGCTTGTTGTAGGCTCTTTGGAATGCTAATAATTCATCTTCCTTGCAAAAAAAAAAATTAGGAAAATCTTTCTTCTACTTTACTGGGTTTCCTTTCCCTATACCTGAATTCAAAGGCGTGTTGGGTTGACAACACCAAATCCCTACCTAGGGCAGAAAGGCGGACTTGCAGACTTGAGTTAGTATGTAGATGGAACTCAGCTGTGGTCTGAGGATGACAGACAAAACCTCACTCAGTCAAACTCAGTTACCAGGTAGACAGGGTACAGATGTGAGTACTTTGATGTGTTGGGTGGTTTCTGACACCTCCCTCGGCCTCAGTTTCTTCAACTGTAAAATATGAAAATAATTTGTTTCCCCAGATGTGCTAAAGGTAATGCAGTGGATCCTCAGCACAAAGTATGGCACATACTAAGCACTCAACATATCTCCACATATCTCTGTCATCATCATTGCACTGTCCCCTCAGCACCTATCACAGAGCCAGTTTCATATGAATACAATAAATGATACCTCACATCTCCATGATCCTTGCATCCTTTTCATTACCTGGCACAGAGCCTGCCGTACAATAGTTTAGCAAATAAATACTAAACCATTGAAAGAACACAGTTTTAACAAAGTGATAACCAGGCATAACTGATATTGATATTCAAGAAAATGATGCTTTGGATGATTTTAATTAAGTAAAAATTTCCTATTCTAGTGTTATGTGCTCTGAGAGAAAAGCAGCAGGGAGTGACAGTCACATACACAAATACTGTCTGAGTTCGAATCGTTATGCTCTTTTACTTACTTTGTGACATAAGGTAAATCACCTACTCTCTTTATGCCTCAGAGTCTTGTTACTTTTTTCAGAATATCCAACATCCACAGCTTAAGAGAGGAAAGGTTTATTTTATCTCACAGTTCCAGAGGTCATAGTCCACTCGTGGATGGCTATAATGGTGAACACACATGACAGGGCACAGACAGAGAGCTCTTCACAACATGGAAGACAGGAAACCAAGACGAGAGAAGAAGGGTAGAATTATCCTTCCAGATAATCTGCCCCTTCTGGGTCAAGACCCAGTGTTCGGCCCTTCTGACTAGGCCCTACCTCTTAACAGCATCCAAACACATGAGGTTTTAGGGGATATTACAGGTCCAAACCACAACATTCTGGCCCTGGCCCCCAAACAACTCATGTCCACATCCTTATACAAAATACATTTAGTCCGTCTCTAAAAGTTGCCAAAGTCTTAACAGTTTCAGAACTGTTTCTTTAAAAAAAAAAAAAAAGCCCAAGTCCAAAGTCTCCTCTGAGATGCAAGGCAAACTCTCAGCTGCAAGCTCCTGTGAAAATCAAAAAGCTGGATATTTCCAACATGCAATGGCACAGGATAAATGTTCCCATTCCAAAAGGGAAGAATAGGAGGATAGAAAGCAATTGGACCAAAGAAGGAATGAAACCCAGTAAGACAATAATAACCAAACCCTGCGGTTCATTAAATTCCTTAGCTCTGTGTCCAGCACCCAGGGAAAATGGTGACAAGATGTGAACTCCAAAGGGCTTGGGTGGCCCCGCCCCCACAGCATTGCCTGTGACTGCAACCCCCGGCATCTCTTCTTTGCACTAGACCTGCTCACAGCCTACAGCTGACAGTCCACCTTTTTGGCATCTCCAATTTTCCAGGGTCTCCACTGCACCTTCGGCTTCTCCTTCACAACTTCATGCATTTCCTTCTGGGGCACTTTGCCTGACCTCCAGAGTCTTCCTCTGAAATCTGAGTGGAAGCCTCCAAAACCTCACAACTCTTACAGTTTATAAGCCTGTAGAGCCAAGATCACATGAATGTTGCCAAGGTCTGTCACTGGATCAAGCAGTAGCCTGGCCTCTTGGACAATCATCGCTGAGATCTATGAGTTCTTAGAAGATTGAACTCCAACACATATTTTTCTCTTTGGCCCTACAGGATGCCCTAGTCTCAGAGCAAGGTCCTTTGCCTCTGCACCCTTTCATTGGTAATGTGTGGGGTCTTTCCTTAGGTATCTTTTTGTAGTCCCACTTCCAAGTATTTAGCTTCTTTTTAATGCTAATGTCTTTAACTCCTCTGTGCTTTTCTGCCTCATCTTTCCAGGCCCTTTCATTCTGGCAAAACTGAAAGCTTTTTATATCCTTTTTCTCTCCCATTTTTTTTCTGCTTTTTATCATATAGTTGACCAAAAGCTGCAAGCAGTACTCAGGTAACAGCACTGAGATTTCCTCCATCAGATTAAATAGTCCACCACCCTCACTTTCAGATTCTGGACAGGGTCAAAATGCCAACATGCTTCTTGCCATGATTTTGCAGGCATAGTTTCTAGACCACTTGCCAATATATCCTCCTTCCCATCTGAAACTTCTTGAGCCACGCCTTTTCAATCCATGCTTCTGGTCTTTTGAACTCTTACCTGAATCTGCCACCAAACTCAGCTCACAGCACTCTAAGGTTTCTATATCTTAGTCATACCTTTCCAAAGTCCTCCCACAAACCAGTTCCAGGGACTTCCAATCTACATGGTCAGGTGAAGTCACAGCAAGAACCTCACTCCTGGTACCAGTTTGTGTCTTAGTTACGTTTTGTTGCTGAGATGGAACACCCAACATCCACAACTTAAGGAAGGAAAGGTTTATTTTAGCTCTGAGTTTCAGAAGGCCACAGTCCATTAATGGGCAGGTGGTAATGGTGAATACACACAGCAGGGATACAGCCAGAGAGTGTTTCATGGCATGACAGATGGGAAACCAAGACGAGAGAAGGGTGAAGTTACCTTCCAGGTACTCCACCTCTTCTGGTCTGCCCCCTCCAACGACGCCGTACCTGTTAACAGCATCCAAATACATGAGGCTTTTAGGGGACATTACAGGTACAAACCATAACACTCAGTTTCTTCGTCTGAAAAATAATAGTGTTTTCCTTACAAATCACCTGAAGTACTGGAGAATTTATACATGTAGGTAGTTAGAGCAATGCCAGGTAAATAGTGAAGCCTAAACAAGTCACTACCAAGGAAGAGAAGAACTTTCAAAGATGTTAAGGTACAGTCCCTCATCTCAGAGAGCCTTCATGTCCTCAGGGATCCAGAAATGTCTACAGTGACCAACCACATGCAGGAAAAGCCATCTGTGTGTGAGGGACTGAGGGTAAAGCCATGGTGTGCTGATATTCGTTGCACAATTGCCTCTCTGTGAGGAAAAAAAAAGCCTAATTTGTAGCTTGTTACCTGATTTTTTTGGGCTATCCCTGGAGGGATCTTCTTACCCAAAGAACAGAGGCAAGCTCTTGGAAGAGGCCATTGTCAGTGAGAACAATGATATCCAATACAGGGAGTGGTTTCAAGAGTCGAATGAGCGCTTATGATAGTCTTAGAATGGTGTCTGGCACACAGTAAGTAAGCAACAAAAGTTAAGCCTGACAGCGTTGAGTGTCAAGAACAAAAGGTAGATCAGGAGGTAAATCTGAAGGGTGGAAGGAGGAAAATCAGGAAGAAGAACAGGACAGAGGGACAGGGGAACAGCTGAAGAAAACAGAGATAGGCTCTTATCTCCAGGTGCCCTTCAAATGATGTTCTCTTTCATCATTTCAAGGTTGAGGGGTGGGATGTTTCCTTACTTAACAGAATAGTCTGAAGGAGCTTCCTGCATACCTCTAGCTCTCCCTCTCCCTCAGTTATACTCCTCAGGGAACTATCACTGGAGAAATCACGGGCTACAACTCGTACTGGAGCCACCTGGAATAGGGTGAGGCTAGTGGACCCTTCTCTTGAGCCTCAGGCCCAGCATTTAATATTTGTTGATATGATCTTGCTAGTTTACCTCATTGAGAGAGTGAGAGAACACATATGTTTAACTTTCAGGATGTAGGTAATTTGAGGTATTCTGGAAAATTGTTGCTCTTGATTAGGACAAATGTCAGTCACTGTTTTCTATATTCACTGTGAGTTGGAGAAGGAAAGCAATGGCTTAAATCATAGAGCAGGTGTTTCGGATTAGGTATTGGGGAAATTTATTTTTCAGATGGATTTGATAAACCCAGGAATGTGTTGCCAAGGGAAATTTTGAAGCCTCTTCCTCTGGAAGATTTGAAAAATAGGCTAGATGTTCATCTGCCTGAGAGAGTTGAGGTGTAATCCTGTGTGGAGGTGGCGTGATGAATTGGCTGCAGGGTGGGAGAAGAGGAGAAGGAAGATCATCTGTCTGCTGAGATCTGCTGGCAGAGCATTTTATTTGACTTTTTCAGAGCATTGCAGCATTACTGGTTTTATCTGATTTAAAACATCTCTTAACATTTAGTATTTAAAATTCAGACAGTATAAGAAACTACAAAAAGTAATCCTTTAATCCAGAGGTAATCTAAAGTGATTTATTTTTGATATGTATATATTTTTCCGGAATTTTTATGCATAAACACCAAGGTAGTTTCCAAATAATGGGTCATACACTCCCTGCTTTTATAATCTAGCCCTTTTGCTTCCTAGAGTGTGGTCTCCTTTCCATGTGGATGAAAACTGCTTTGCATTACCTTTGCTGCCTGAGCAATGTTCCATTATATGCATGTAGCACAGTTTATCCAACCAGTTTTGTACTGTGGAGGTTTGCCACGAAGTAAGTAGCAAATCCTTGCACATATGTCCTTGTGGAATTGTCCAATTATTTCTTAAGAATAAATTTCTAAAAGTGAAATTGCTGTGGCAGGATACACCTATTTAAAATTTTGCTACCTCCTCCAAAAGGTCATGTCAATTTATATTACCATCAATAATATTTGAGAGAGTCTGTTTTCCCATTTTCTAAATAACACTGGCTACTGTCCACATCCTCTGGCTAGTCTCTGTTTTAATATGCATTTTTTTTGAGTACTAAAAAGGTTGAAGTCTTCCATCATTTGTATTCCTTTTGTTATTTGACTTTTATGCCCTTTTCTCATTTTTTCTGTTGAGAATTCTTATATTCAAACACACACAAAAATGTGTGCATTCTAATCCTTTAACTGCACTGATTTGGGGTATATTGTACAGAAGTTTGTTATGCAGATGATCATTTTTGGATTGCTATAGTTATAACTACAATCACTTCTTCTTTTTCCTAAGCCACAGTTGGCAACCTTGGATGCACATTAGAACTATCCGAGGCTCTGTTTCATAGCTAAAACTCCACCCTGACCAACTGAGCTCCAATCTCCAGATGAGGAAAGAGGATAGGAAATCCAGGTGTGAATGGCTTTAAAGTTTCCCAGATGGCCCCAGCGTGCTGCTAAAAAGAAGCAATGAATCTAGTTACATAGGATGGGGCAGGCACTGGGAACTTTCAAAGCTCAGGGGATTATAATATACAGAAGTCACAAAGCACTCCCTCTGAGCAGTTCCTGGAGTTATTTGTTGCAATAGTGACTCATGGTGAAGTTTTACCCCAAGAAAAACTATTATGGGGTGGCTGCTTGTCTGGGGCTGTTTGTGTCTTTGAAACAACGGTCAGGAAGTCCCTGCTTCCCAAATCCTGAGGTCTTGGTTGTAGGTCATGTCTTCCTCCCAGAGAATTCCCAGGTGCATCCTGCCTCTTTCCTCTCTCCACCTCTCCTGGTCTCCCCTTCTTACAGCCTAAGCTGGGCCTGTCAGGGTTTTGTCCTCAGGGGCAGAGGGTGGGAGAACACGCCATTCTAACTTACTTACGTGGTTAAGGAAAATCTGAGTTACTTACTCCAGAGAACACTTGTGTTTTAGTGGTAAAGAGCCTTTCTGACAGAATTTCTTCAGCCAGACCAGGCAACACTTCCCTGGGAGACATTCTTGACTAAAATCCTTCTTTCCAGATCACTACAGGCAGCCAGTTAAAATGAATCAGAGTGGTGGAATTGAAACCTTTTGGTCATCTTTACCTCAAAATATAGCAAACTATCTTCTGATAGATCCAGTCATTACAACCAGCTCAGGGGAAGATTATTCAGTGGTGATGGGACTTTTTCAAAAGCCTCATCTGTATCTGCTGCTAGAACCAGCCTTAGCCCACTAGGAAGTAAATTTAAAAATACAAGTTTAACAATGGCAAATGTAACGGTCAGAAAACTACCCTTGTTTATTTTCTCCTTCCCTCCCTTGTTTGGAAGAGAATTCCATCTTTTCCAGCCAAATCAGACAATGATCATGTGCCATAGCGCATGTTCTGCCTCTGCAGTGTTCCCAAATAAAGAACTACTCAGAATCTCATCCTGTAGTATATTTTCTTTATTTAAATCAATCCAATTCAATACACTAACCTTTCTTTTAGCTATATGGTTTAGACCTTTCCTGGTCATACACCTCTGAGAATTTGAGGAAATCTCTAGCCCAGAGATTTCATCTCCCAATTTTATTTCTAGAAGACCTCCCTTTCCAGAAAAATTCACTAAAATATGAAAATCTGCATTTTATTTTAAAAATTCATGATCCTCCAAGGAGGGACCTAAGAATCCACATATAACTGCAGCTCTTAGGGAGAAAAACAGAGATTCCCACTAGATTCCCAGACCCCAAAGGCATTTTATCTGTTTACTAATTGTCCAGCCTGTTTCTTGTGTTTATGGAGTGTGATTGGCAACACAAAAATAGGCCAGATTCTGCCTGGAAACTAATAAATTTCCACCTCCCCTGTTTTAGTGTGGAAGAAAATCTCCCATGGTAGAGCAGGCAGCAGGACCGAGTTTCCCCCACTTTCTTTTCCACTCCTTCATTATCTCTTCTGAGATAATGACAGCTCAGATGTCACAACTTTCCAGAGAGTCATCCAACCTTTCTGGCATCCCTTGCCACCTTTTTAGGACAGAATAAGCCTTGTTTTAAATTCTCAGAGACTATGTTTACATATCTCTTGAGGAACATTATGACTATTTTGTATTTGTTTTGCTCTCTTTATTGTAAGGTAATACATCACAGGAGAGACTGTCTTATCTTTGTATACTCTGCAATACTAACATTCCTGGCTCTAGCAGAAGGTGCTTTTATTGTTGTGGTCAATTACTAAACTTAGAAATGATTATGATCATGACTACTTACTGATTTCCTTGACCTGTAATCTGTAACAGGCAAGAAAGTATAAAACAGAGAGCAGGATCTCTGCCCAGGAAGTGAAATACTGAGGGACATGTGGGCCTGTTCAGCTTAGTTGACTGTTCATAGGAACTACTTGCCAAACACAGAAAAACACACAAGTCTGAGTCTCATTTGTGATTGGGCCATAGACAAATGTGTCTGGTTACCTCAGCCGCCTGAAATTCCAAGAAGATCATCTCACAGTCATTTCTACTAAGTGGATTAAGGACAACCAATTCAGTGGGCAGGTGAATGTGACAGTCTACTGAGTGGCCTGATATAGAAATAAACCCTAATAATTCAGGACCTGGGGAAGCTTTTGCATATGGAAGAAACTGGATTTTTATAGGCATAGGGATCTAGGAGCTGATTTTATTAATATATGGAAGAATATCTAGGATATCCCTTAACTTGCCTTGAGTGTTTTCCTTCTACTGTAATTTGTCTTCTTCACAATCTCATGTCAATGAATCCACTAGGGCTCAGGATGGATTCATGAAGCTGATTTTATTTCCATTCTCCTGTCTCTCCAAATCTGTTTGTTCTATGGGGTTGTTTTTTCTTGTTTCCAGATGAAAAGCCGGATAATGCCACAACTGTTTTGGCCACTGTTGTACCACAGACAGCAAAAAGCTACCAAGCTCTTTGCCACAAGCTTGGCCCTAGATTCCTTCTCCCTTTGCTCCAGCAAGGAGCAAAGGCTGATGGTTCCTTTCTGTGCCTGATTTACCTAGTCTTCCCCGGTTCGCTGGGAAGCGAAGCAGATGAAACAGCTGAGGAATAAGTTCATATATATGTGGAATTGTCGTAAAAGACATCACACTCTCTAGCCTTTTTTCTTGCCAGAGCTTTGCTAGTTTTGTCCCGAGTCCCCTCCCCTCCCCAATTCTTGTTTTTTTCTGAGCATACCCTCATGGACTTAGCCTCTCCCCTCTGGATAGCCTCTCCTCATCCCTCTCAGTGTCTAAAGGCTGGAATTACACCCCTAATCGCCTAGCCTGAAACCCCACTTTCATGGGCAGGACCCACTAGCTGACGTTCTTACCAGAGTTTCTACTTCTGACCTCTAGGACTCAACACATCGTCACCAAGCCATCAGAAGTGACTCGCTACATATAGGCCACTGCCACCTGTAACAGTAGCCTTTTCAGGCTGAAGTTCTCTGGGCCCCAGAATGGAATACATGCTGTCTCCTAAGTAGGAACTGTTTAAGCCATGAGCAAGAGGTGATGCAAGGACATTAGCTGTCCCCAGGGAAAGGATCTTTCAGAAAAAATAAAATCTTTTCTTGACTTTTTGCTCTCATCAGCGTGAGGCTGAGAATAATCTAACTGGGGTTCAGTTGCCTCTTTGAAGTATCTGTATGGTTGTCCGTCTTACAACTCACTTTGACACCTAGTAGAATCGGTGTTGTCTTGGTGTCCCAGTGAAACTTGCACTTGAACGCTCTCTTCTTGGTTGCACTCTTGCCACCCCATTTATAGCTGATGACCAGGATTGGACTCCTGACCCCAGGCCAGCCAATTTATGGGTTATCCAAAGTCCTTTGGGAGTTCCAGCAAGCAGGGATGAGAAAAATTTGAGTGAGCAAATCTGAACAAAGTACCACTGCTACCAATTTACAGGAAATTCAAGCCAAAGAAGGAGTTTTGGTGCAGACAGGACTAGGGGCCTTGTTAAGGGAAGCAAGCCATGAGCAAACAAGTGAAACAAATGGAAATGGAAACAATGTAGATTAGATCAAAAGAGCACAGGAGAGGGAGGCCTGGTGGGGTCTGGAGCAGGAGAAGATCTCCTGTTCCTGACTATCCACGGGTGATGTTCCAGTGGAACATTCTTCTGCTTGTCTTGGACTTCTTATCCTATCCTCCTTACTTGTGTCAACACTAGTAGGCTTCTGTTTGCAACTCAAACTTACTAACCTGTGCAAGAGACAACTGCAAGTCCAAGTGTCTGTGGTAACAGAATTCTGCACCATTCTGTTGTGCCTCTGTGCCCAGCACTGCGTGAACTCGCAGTAGAGCAGCTGCTGGGCACTGGGGCTTGACAATAAGAAGCACCTTGTTCACCAGTAGAGGCTTGGTGTTTTAAATTTGTGGTTGAAATGCCACCTTCCCCGAGCTGGGAGAGGATATTGGCTCATAGAAAAATCCCATATGTAGTTTTTTTGTTGTGACTTTACACATTTGGGGAGACTTCATAGTAGCAGGCAGACAAGAAGCCATTGCTAACTAGTGATTCTCAGCTCTGGATACACATGAGACTCACCTTGCAAGGTTTTGAAACTAGTCATGCTGGGTTTCTTCCAAGCTAATTAAATCCAAAACTAAATGTGCAGCTCAGACTGGGTATTTTTTTCAGATCTCCCCAAGTTATTTTAATATGCTTATGAGATTGAGAATCAGTGTACCTGGGGAAAGGAGGGAGTGCTGGAGAAAAGTAACCTAACTTTTTTTTTTTAACTAAAAATCTATGCAACTTACCTAATAGCAGCTGCTACTTATTAAGTGCTTAATGTATTAATTTGCTAGGGACATAGCAAAATACTACAGAGTAGGAGGCTTAAGTAACAGAAATTTATCTTATCGTGTTTCTGGAGCCTGTACTCTGAAACTGCTGTGTCAGCAGGACTGCCCATCTTCTCAGGCCCCTCTCCCTGGCTGGGAGATGGTCATCTTCCCCCTGAGGTTCACATTGCTTGCATCTGTGTGTCTGTGTCCTAATCTCTTCTTCCAGGAAGGACACCAGACGTATTAGACTTGGGCCCACCCGGATGACTTCATTTAGTGCTCATAACCTGTGTAAAGGCCCTGTCTCCAAATAGCGCCACACAGTGCCCACTGGCGGGAGTGCAATCTGGTACAACCATTATGGAAAGCAGTCTGGAGGTTTTCTTAGAAAGCTGAGAATAGAAATTTCGTTTGATCCAATTACTGCTCTACTGGGCATGTTCCCAAAAGAAATAAGTCAACATACCAAAAGACACAGACATATCCATGTTTATAGCAGCACAATTCATAATAGCCAAATCCTGGAAACAACCTGCCTGCCCATCCATACAGGAATGGTTAAAGAAGATGTGGTACCTGTACACACACACACACACACACACACACACACACACACACACACAATATTATGCAGACATAAAGAAAGACAGATATGAAGCATTTAAGTGACAATGGGGTCACCTAGAGTCAATAATGCTCAGTGAAATGGACCAAGCACAAAAATCTGACTATAGATGGGTGTTCCTGTTATGAAATGCACAAAAATAATAACATAAGAAGGCCCCAACATGAATGGCAGGGTAGAAAGAGAGGCAATGGTCAGGTAAGAAAGGGGTGAACATCTGAAAAAGAGGTGGGCATAGATACTCACTGATTCCCCAAACCCCAAGGTTCTAATGTGTAACAGCATTTGGAATTCATATATTTACCAAAAAAGTGTTACATTTTATGTCATGTGAATTTTTTTACCACATTAAAATTTTTGAAAGGAAGTTTCTTACCTGTTGACTAATACTTATAACAATCCTCTGAGAAATTGTCTCCATGTTATAGAAGAGAAATCTGAGGCACAGAGCAGCCACAAAGCTAATGAGTAGTGGATTTCTATTTCAAATTGAGGCATCATGACTCCAGAACTCATGTTCTTTACCACTGCATCTTGCCACCTTCAAGCTATGACCATTAATTTAGTTATAGTGAGTGAAGGATGTAACCTAGGACTCCCGTAGCATCACAGGGTAATTTATTTATGCTAAACATAAGAATCCATGGAAATGAGAGCGGGGGAGAAGGAGCAAATGCACAGCTCTGCCAAGTCACAGAGGGACCCAGCTGAAAAAGGTTCCACTATTGATAAAAGTAGATCATCTGAAGAAATGTGGCCTTCTCACTCACTGCCTGGCACCAGGAAAGAGAGAAGTGAGACCATTGGTGACACATGGGCTTTTCACTATTTCTGAGAGAATTGATGACATTGGTCATTGGGGCTCGTTGGCTACAACTAGTCTCATCACCCTGCCTAGCTGTGTGTGGTTGGGAAACACTGGGAAGCAATAGAACATATTTAGGTGGTCATTCCTTTGCATAACTTACAATGTAGCTATTATTCCTGGTTTAAGAAGCCATCTCAGCTATATTAAGTGATTCTGCTATGGAGACACAGAATTTGGAATTGGGCCTCACATTAGAACGATCTCATTTGAATTATTTTGCTCATTCAATCTCATCAGTAACTGGCTGTAAACACCTGGGAGGGGAGTATCATTTACTAGTAATACTTTTTTTTTTTAATCCTGGAGGGCATCTGGTGAGAGCTAAACATCAACATCAAACATAAGGTAACACTAGAAATTTCCAGATTGCAAATATAGATAATTGCGTTATTTTTGTGAGGTGTGCTCATTAAATCATCCTGTGAAGTATCTAATGCCAGCCAGGGAATAGAAAGAATTGTGTACGTTGCCTAAAAATAAAGAACTGATTCATTGTGGATTGCTAATAATGTAGGTTCCCAGATAGCAGCCACCTAGGAGCATAACTCTGTGCATGTGAAAGGCTGCGTTTACACTCTTAGTGGCAGCTTTTTGCAGTTCTGGAACTCTGCCATCTCAGATTGCTCCAGATATAGAGTTGACAGGTTGGAAGAAAATGGTTTTTTTTTTCCTCTCTCTCGCTTTCTGTGATTAGCCGTGACTATGGTTGTTTATTAACCCACAGCATGAACAGCATTGAGGAATTTATTAAACTGAAAACTCCATGACTATAGCTGAAACTTGACAAGCGATGACATTTCTTAACTTTGCCGATTGTTTTGCATCCATCTTTTCTCTCTTTTTAATTGTATCTTCAGATACTGGGTATTTTCCAAATGATCGTTGCTATGTGTGAATGTTCCTATTTCCCACAATTTTCTATATAGAAGTCTAATCACCAGAGTGAGGGTATTAGGAGGTAGGGCCCTTAAAAAATGGTTAAGTCATGAAGGCAGAACCCTTAAGAATGCGATGACTGCCCTTCTAGAAAGTGCTCCAGAGAGGCAGCCTGCACATTCCACCACTGAGGACATGGCTATCTATGAATCACAAAGCAGGCCCTCCCTAGACACTGAATCCTCCAGTGATTTGACCTGGGGCTTCTCAGGTTTTGGAGACCTGGCTGTAGCAGAATTAAAGTGCTGCAGGCACTAGCATAGGCCAGGAAGGACCTACAGTGAACAAGGTAGGCCCAAGGCTGGTTGCCTAGCACCATTCATGTGCATGGGAAGCATATTCAAAACAATATCAGTGTGAAGGGGAACGTAGTAGGGATCAGAAATAAATTCTGTTGTGTACCAGCCAGCCCATCTATGGCATTTTGTTACAGTAGCCAGGAGAGACAAGCCAGCCAGAATGTGTGAACAAGGCTAGAAACCTGACTCGTGCTTGCCTGTCTGTGGAACTGCTCAGCGAGTCCTGAAAGTCCTACCACAAATATTTACAGCCTCTCTCCTGTACCCCGCTGACGAGTTCTCTAGCACAATAGTCCTCATGACCTAAAAGCAGTGTTAGGAATGATACTGACAGGTTGTCCTAACCGTTCCTCTCTGATCTGGTGACAATATCCCAAGGGGAGGTGATTCCCTCAGAAAGAGACCCCAGGCCAAAGTGCCCAGGGCAACATGCTGGCTCAAAAAACAAAACAAACAAAAATCAATGATTAAAATAACACCTTTAATTAGGTTTGCTATATGCCAATCACCCTTCGAAACTCTGTATATAGCTTACCTAATCTTCCCAACAACTGGATGGAGTAGGTACGATTATTTATTTTACAGATACAGGAGCCCAAGGCACAAGGAGGTTAAGAAACTTGCCCAGAGTCTCCTGGCTGCAAAAGCAGCAGAACCAAGTTTTGGCTATAGGCAGAATGGTTTCAGATTCCAGGTCCTTTAACTAAAGAAAAAAATGAAAGTGGGAGAAAATGTTCTGCAGGGAGAGAAAAACATGCCCTGTTTATTTTGTTGACTCCTGTAAGGTTCAGCATGACACTGGGGTGACTTGCCAGCGAGATCAGACCCAGATTCTGCCGGTAGGTCCACGAGAATCTGGTTCAAATGAGGCTGATCGTTAAAAAGTCCTGAAACTTAAAAAGGCAGCTGGTCCGGTCCTGCTGCGGAGCTGTTCAACCAGTGTTGCCTTGGGAAATAAACTGGCATTAAATTCTCTACCGGCCAGGAAGGTTTTGAAGTCCTGGCCATGACAGAATTGAAGTGTCCCCAACACCTGGATGGGTGAGATGGGCCTATAGGAAAAGAGATGGCCCTGGACCAGTGACCTAGTGCTGCTTCCACGTGTGGGAGACATTAAAAACAGCACCATCAAGGCTGGGTGTGAAGGGGGCAGGGAGGAGCAGGAACGAGTGTGGTAGTCAGTTTCCTCTAGTTGTCTTGCCTTAGTAATAGGACTGAGGTCCTTTGAAAAAATATCTTAAAAATGTTTTTATTTACATGTCATAACCCTTTCCCTTTCCCACATCCTCCAGCCTTGCATCCGTGTTTCCTTCCTCTCTACATCAAGTCTATCTTCTTTCTTTCTTCCATCTCTCGTTTACTTTTCTTGTGGTGTGTTTTTCTTATATTAGAGAAACCATATGATATTTAACCTCTGCGTCTGATTCATTTCACTAAGCATAATGGTCTCAAGGTGCATCCATTTTCCTACAAATGGCTCAAATTTGTCTTTCTTCATGGTAGAGTACTACTCCATTATGTAAATACACCACATCTTCTTTATCCACTCACTTGCTGTTGGACATACTAGCTTCCTCCAATATATGGCTATTGTAAATTGTGCTGCTATAAACGTGGGTATGCATGTATCACTCTTCTATGATGACTTTTGATGACTTTAACTCATCTGGGAAGATATGCAGAAGAGATATATATAGGTTGAGTGGGATATCTATTTTTATTTTTTTGAGAACTCTCCATACTGCTTTTCATGGTAGTTGTACGGTACCACCAGCAAGGAGAGTTACTTTTCCCCACCACTAGCCAGCGCTTGTTGTTTTTGAGTTCTTAATACCAGCTATTCTTATTGGAGTTAGATGGAGCCTCAGTGTTGTTTTGATTTGTGTTTTTCTCTGATGGCTAAAGATGCTGAACATTTTCTCATGTATTTATTGGCCATTTGGACTTCTTCTGAGAACTGTTTATACATTCACAGTGCCATTTTTTATTAACCTTTTATTTTGGAGGGCCTAGTATTTTTCCAATTCATTTTATATCCTTGATAATAGTCCTCTGTCTGAGGAGTAGCTGGCAAAAAATGTGTTTTTCCCAATTCGTAGGTTCCCTCTTCACTCTGTTGTTGTTTCCTTTGCTGTGCAGAAGCTTTTTAATTTGACATAATCTTACTTGTAGATTGTTGGTGTTATCTCATGTGCTTTGGTGTTTTGTTGAGAAAGTTCTTGCCTACACTTATATCCTCAAGATTTTGCCTATCCTTTCTTCCAACAAATTCAGTGTTTCCATTTTAACATCTAGGTCTTGGATCCATTCTGATTTGATTGTGGTCTCTGGTGAAAGATACAGGTCTAACATTAAAGGGGCTATCTTTACTCCAGCATATGTCTTTGGCCCCTTTATCAAAGGTCAGATTGCTGAAGTTACTGGGGAATGTCTCTGCATCCTCAATTCTGTTCCATTGATCCACCTGTCTGTTTTTGTACCAATACCACATTATTTTTAATGTGGTATTAATTAATTTTATTGTTACACATTAATTTTGTGTAACAAATTTTAATTTTAATTTTGTGTAATGTGTGTTACACATTAATTTTATTGTTACATTGTAATATAATTTGATATGTGGTATTGTAAAGCTTCCTGCTTTTGCTTTATTGGTTGGGATTGTTTGAGTTATTCTGGGTCTCTTCTGCTTCCATATAAATTTTTGGATCATGTTTTTCTAGTTCTCTGAAAAGTACCATTGGTATCTTGATTGGGATTGCATCAAATATATATCAGTTTTGTAGTATGGCCATTTGACAATGTTGGTCCTACCTATCCAGGAACAGGGAATGTCTTTCCATTTTCTAAAAATTCTCTTTGATTTTTTTTTGAGAGTACCACAGTTTTAAGAAAGAGGTACTTCACTGAACTTACTTAGGTTGATTCCTAAATATGTAATTTTCTTTGAGGCAACTGTGAATGAGATTGTTTTTCTAATATCTTTGAAAGTTTCTATTGTTGCTGTAGAGGAATGCTATTGATTTTTGTGATTTGATTTTATATCATGCAACTTGGCTAAATTTGTTTATTACTTCTAAGAGTCTTCTGGTGGAGTTTTTGGAATCCTCTATGGAAAAGATCATGTCATCCACGAGTAAAGATAGTTTGACTTCTTCCTCTCCGATGGATATTCCCTTTATTCCATTCTCTTGCTCTGGCTAAGATTTCAAGTACTGCCATGAATAGAAGAGATGAGGGCAGACACCTTTGTCTTGTTCCTGATTTTAGGGGAAATGCTTTCAGTTTTTCCCCATTTAGAATGGTACTGGCAGCAGGATTGTCAGAAAATGTATTTATCAGCTTGAGGTAAGATCTTTCTATATTATTTTCATGAGAATTTTGATGAAGAAGGAATGTTGTATTTTGTCAAAGGTTTTTCCTGCATCTATTGAGATCATAATATGATTTTTGTCCTTGCTTTTGTTAATTTAGTGTATTACATTAATTGATTTAGGCATGTTGAACAAGCCTTGCAACTCCAGGATAAAGACAAGTTGGTCATGGTATGTGATTTTTAAAATAATTTGTTCCATTCTGTTTGCAAGTATTTTACTAAAGATTTTTGTATTCATATTTATTAAGGAAATTGCCTGTAGTTTTCTTTCTTTGTAGGGTCTTTATCTGGTTTGGGGATCAAAGTGATCCTTGCTTCCAGGCAGGAGTTGGGCAGTGTTCCCAGCCTGAAAAACACTATCGCTTTTTTCTTTTTTTATATGAATATACATTACTGTAGAAGATGCATATCAATAAAAAGAAAATGAGTGCACTGGCATTCCTACCACTGCTAACTCTTGGGTTACAGAATCACTTCCTAGAAGATCAACTTTGTGTGTCTATTTAGGACAAGCCAGTGGCATACCACTTTGCCATCTGCCCACCTGTGGCCTCCCTGAGTGGAATTCTAGCCTAATACCCACCCCCCTTTAAGTGAGGTGGGATTGCAAGAATTAAAGGCCTTGGGTGAGCTGAGGTTCTAGGTTTATAAGATCCAGTAAAGCTTGAGTAGTAAGTGGATTTGGCTTAGAGTATCTGTGCCAGTAGCTGCCACAATTTCTGTTCCATTAATAATAACATAATCACTAATGCCAGCTCAGAGTCACAGCATCTGACCTGCAAGAGATTTTGGAGACCTCCTGTGGTCATCTGATGCCTAAGGATACAGGAGCATAGAAAGGCCAGTGCTGGACCATCTGTCTCTCTTCTCTGGCAGTGAGTTCTAACATCCTGGAAATACAACCATGGTTGTGGTAAAGGATCCAGGTGACTCCTAAGGAACATGATTAATGAACAGGCAACAGAAAACTGAGCAGAGCTTGGCCTTGTGTAAATCCTTGACAACTACTGGCTCACTTGCCTGTATAGCTAATTGTCACTTAGTTAAGGAAATCTATCTATAGATCCAGCAGTAGCTATGTCCCGCAGTTTTGTGACAATACCTCTACATGTCCCATCCTCCCCTTCTTATTATGCAGTGTGGTTGGTTAGGTTTGGTTAAGCTTGAGTTTATAATTTTGGAGTATATGAACAATGGCTATTTTAATAGATCACCTTTTTTAAAAAAATCTGTGTTGTTCAGCTAAGGGTGAACAATTTTTTTCTTTGTTAAATTGTGAATACTTTAGGTGTTGTGAGCATAGAGTCACCTGTTGTGATGACTAGACTCTACCATGTCCCACAAAAGCAGCCGTACACAACATTGTAAACCAGGGGTCCTCAGGCAGGCTGCCCAGCAGGAAGTGAGCCACAGGCAGGCTCGTGAAGCTCTGTCTGCACTTACAGCCACCTCTCAATGCTCACACTACTGCCTGAGCCTCGCCTCCTGTCGGATCAGCGGGGACGCGAGATTCTCATAGGAGCATGAGTCCTACTATGAACTGTACAAGTGGGGGGTCTAGGCTGAGCTCTCCTTATGAGGCTCTAATGCCTGCTGACCCAAAACAGAGCTAAGGTAGAGATACTAACTAGCTCTGTCAGTGGCTTCAAATACACATTAACATGAACACAGAGGTGTGTTTACCATCACCATCAAGTGGGACTCACCAGGGCTCCCACGGCTAAATTATGGTGAGTTGTATAGTTATTCCTTTGTATTTTACATTGTAATAGTAATAGACATAAAGTACATAATAAATATAATGCTCTTGAGTCCCCCCCAAACCAATGCCTATCCCTCTTCTACATGGACAAATTATCTTCCATGAAACTGGTTCCTAGTGCCAAAGAGGTCGGGGATTACTGCTGTAAAAGAATGAGCATAACTGTGTTCCAATAAAGCTTTATTTACATAAATAGGCAACCAACTTGACAAACTCTCAATTCCATTGAATAATCATAGCCTATGTGAAAAATTGAAGTCTTACCTATGTGATGAAATGTTAAAAGAGAAATCACTGAATCTCTGAGGTATGTAGTCAAATCTATCCATCAAAAGCTCACTTTGTTCTGAACACTCCTTTTCCCTGATCTTGAAGGACTGTTAAAATAATGTTCTCCAAATGTACATGTCAGTGACTCCACGAGTATACACACAGTGCAGTTATTTAAGCTCAGACTAAACGGTTTGTGGACGTCTCTAAGACAATCAAGCAGTTTCAGCATGGAATAGCAACCACTAAAGCTAATGTCTCTAAACAAAAAAATGCTTTCAAAGTAGCTGCTACTTTTGGGATTGTACTATAGTTGTCTTCTATAGCAATTAGTTGCAAAAACAGACCACCAAACGCTTAAATAGCCTTAAAGCAATAATTGCTTATTCGGTTTGTGAATCCCTGGATTAGCAGGGTGGTTATTTTGGCCTAGGCCAGGTGTGACTGATTACAGACTGGCTTTACTGGTGGTCTGCAGTCAGCTGGAGGGGAGTTCTCAGATGGCCTTGCACGTGTGGCAGATGGCTTGTTGGCAGCTAGGGCATGGCGGGTAGAAAGGGGATACTGGGTCTCATGGTTCTCATTCTTCAGCAAGCTAGCCTGGGAGTGTCTACATTCAGAGGACCATGAGAGTAACTGGAGGCCCACCAGTCCTGCTAGGCCCAGGCTACACTGGCACATAATCATTTCCTCTGTGTTCTCTTGGCTTGGGTACGTCATGAGATGAGCCCACATTCTAAGACTGAGGAAGTTGATTCAGCCTCTTCATGAGAAGCATGCAAAGTGACTGTGAGTGACACAGATCCACAGAGGTGTGGGTAATTATGGCCACCACTGCAGTAAACCCACCAAAGGTTCTAAGAGAATATCCAGGATATTATACAATTGGGACAAGAAACCATATTGGCGCCATCATGCAACTCTTGTGAATAAACCCAGCAGGACTGACTTGTATTTTCCACAGTGTGGATGGAGCCCAATCTCATTGTTGAGCAAATCCAGGCCACATCTCAGGTTTTATTTGTCCACCTCATGTGCCTGTCCGAGTTCCAACCTTCTTCCTAGGGTGTGCAGCTGTGCCTTGCCTTCAGAATGCTCTTGGTATGAATATTCACACCATCAAAAGAGAAATTAGGATATCATTTTCTGATTGACAAGAACTCTTTTTGTTTTTAACAGAAGATTTTATTAAGCAGTTCCTTGAAATAGTGAATTCTCTATTCACTCTGTTGCTTACTTCACACGAATTTAATATGAAATTTTTTGGGCACTTCTTCGAAACATGATACAACCATATTTCTCTTAAGGATCTTTACATATTAAAACAATGCTGTGTGTTTTGTTTTCCACCGTGTTTTTACAGTTATACAAAGATAAGAAGGCCATATCTGTAACAATAGTGCTATTTTTTTTTTCCTACCCAGGGATGCTCTGCCACTGAGGTGCATTACTATTGTTATTGTTATCTTGACACAGGGTCTTACTAAGTTACCCACTCTGTGCTCAAATTTGTAATCCTCCTGCCTCAGCCTTCCAGAGTGCTAGGATTGTAAGTGTTCACTATTACATACTGCAGGTTTTTTTCTTCTTTTTATAATATGAGTCAGTGCATATTAGGGCTTGGAGGAAAAAGTGGACAAAAGTTCAGCAGCTGAGAGCTTTGCCTTAGTTTATCTAATGGCACAAGTCATGGACTTGGAACATGAAGTCAGGATTGGAGCTCATCAGCAAATACTCTCTTTGTTAACACAGATCATTTGGCTTCCCTTGCCCTCAGTATACTAGGGTAGGCAGCCCAGGCTCTATCACTACAAGATTGTATCCATTGACTGCATGACTTCTCTGGGTCTTAGTTTTCTTTTCTGTGAAGTGGGGCTAATGGTCCTGCCTGACTCTACCAGTTTTACTACTGGGTAAGAATCAGTGAAAAGTCCAGGAGTGAATTTACAGTCAAGCTCCTGAAGATTGAATTTGAGAACATCTTTTTTACTTGGTATCTTTAGTTATTTTTTCATTACTGGGACACAATACCCAAAACCCACAACTTAAAGGAGGAAAGTTTTATTTCAGTTCACGGTTTTAGGAGGTCTCGGTCTATTATTCATGGGCAGCTAGTAATGGAGGGAAGGGTTTGTGCAAGGGTAGATGGAGAAAAACTGTTCAGAGCATTGCAACAGGAAGCAGAATGAATGAGGAAGGGCAGAGCTGGTGTACACCGCTGCCAGTCGTGTCACAGTGATTTGCCCCTTCCAGGTCAAGCCCCACTGATCCACCCCTTCCAAAGAGGCCCTGCCTCCTAACAACATGTGAAATCCATAGATAGTCCAAATACATCCAAATACATGGTGCCCTCAGAGGACATTCCAGACTGAAACTATAACACATGGCTTTCTTCTAAATAAATATTCTTTCATTCCTATAATAGCTATTCATAATATTGATTTTTTAAAGGAGTGTCTTCAGAACCTGCATGTGCCTCCAGAGCTACCTTAAGAAATGTTTCATTAAGGTCCTATAGCTTAGAAATAGAAATTGAGTCCTTCAGTTTAAGGTATTTACCTTTAACTAAATGCACATATATCTGGAATGGGTAGCACACAATGGCTTCTGCCATTTGCCTTGTAGTGTGAGTTATGGCTTTTCCTGAAGGCAAATCCTAACAGATAGAAAAAAAGTTAAACACAGCATAAAATGGATAATTAGTAGACGAGAACCCAGAAAGAAGAGGTAAGGTGATATTTGGGGCAAGATAAGCAATGCCAAAGAGCAAGGACACCAGCCATAGTCTGGGAATAAGGTCCTGGTCCCATGTAGTTATTGAATCCGAGGGGACGTCCAGAGACACAAGCCAGGGCTGCAAAGCACACACCCAGATGTGGACAAAGCTTTTAGTTTTGGGTAATGTGTATTTCTTTTCTTTTTGTGCACATTTTCCCCTAACTATAAAGTTGACGTGAATTCGCTATGCCAGAACCTCTTAATAGTTGAAAATGATTCTGCAACTCAAAGGAAACAATGCAGAGAAAACCCATCTCACTATTGCATCGAAGCTAGACTAAGTAGCTTGGAAATTACATAATGGTTTTGAGTGGTTTTTTTTTTCTATTAGGTGGCTTTATATTTCCAGACAAGATATCTACTTGAAAGAAGTCTTTTCCTCCTTGAAGCTGATTCAGAAAAAAATGAAATGTTTTAAAGCTACATAAAATTGCGTCTAGTTTTCTCATAGATGCTATTAAGAGACCAGTAGAATTGAAACCTTCGCCAGGGTTGATTCGATTTAATTCAATTCAGTTCTGCAACCCTTATTTATTGAGTGCCATGATGTAGGAAATACCAGGATGAATAAGACTTGATCCCTGCCCTCCAGATGCTCCAAGCCAAGCAGATAGGATAGGTGCAGAGACAAGAGCCAGCACACTGTCTGTGAGAAGTGCTACCTTCCTCTCATGGTCTTAACCCCAAGGACACAGAGAATGTTGGGTAGCTCTAAATGTAAGGCAGACTGACAGCCAACATGGACACAAATCAACTTTCAGCTCTTTTTCTATGCCCTGGATTTTAAAAACTTGATCCACTTTCCTGTCTGTCTAATGGAGACTTCACCCTGAAGCATAGTGAAATATGCTGGAATACTTCTTCTTCTTCAAACCCTCCAGCCTTTCCTACTTTGCTTCTATCGGGTTTCTATCTCACGAATACTGTGTAACTTACAACAAGATGAAGCCTGAAATTCCAAATACCTGTTCATGATTGTGTCCCAGATCCTCCGAGTTGTCCTCTACACATATGCTGCTCCACCTCTCTTGGCACATTCTTGTAACAAGTGCCACAAAATAGAGACACAAAGCATAGTGGGAGTGAGGGGGAAGGAATGGAAAACCATCTGAGAAAGGTTTCCTGGGAGAAATACAGTTTAATTCGGGCCTAGATACCCTGGATATATTTTCAGAAGTTAAGAGGAAGGCTTTCTGACTGTGGGATCTCTAAGGCAGAGTTCCCAAACCTTGGGCCACAGGCTGGGACTGGGCTTCCTCGTAGTTAAGGGATCAACAAGCAGGAAACGCTTCATCTGCATTTGTAGCCGCTCCCCATCACTCACATTACCACCTGAGCTCTGCCCACTGTCCGATCAGTGGTGGCATTAGTTCCTCGTTGAAGTGTGAACCGACTGTGAACCACACACCCCAGGGCTCTGCTGCCCACCAGGAGAGTCAGTGCCCGGCAGTCTGAGATGGGGCTGAGGTGATGAAGAAAGCAGTGGGGAGTGGCTTTAAATACACATTAACATTATGGTGAGGTATGTAATTACTTCATTATTATTAGTAGTAGTATTACTCTTATTATTGCAATGTAATAGAAATAGATAAGAAGCACACAGCAAATGTAATGCGCTTGGATCGTCCTGAAACCATCCCTTATCCCTGCCCGTGGAAAACTGTCTTCCACAAAACCAGTTTCTGATGACAAAAAGGTGGGAATCTGCTGCTGTGCAGAAAGGGCCGGAGATAGGCAAATAAAGTGAATCTGAGGATGGTGGATGCGGGGTTTGCTCTGGGCCGAGGGGACTGCTCTAGAAAAATAGGGCCCAGTTGGCAGCTCTTCTGTGAAAAGGCTTGGCATACCATCAGCCTAAGGAAGTCAAAATCGAGTGTTTGTTCACAGGAGATAACCCTAAAATATGATTGAGGAGGAAGTGAGCAGGGACCACGCGTGCTGAAAGGGAGCCCTGAAGCTCTGTGCGTGGCTTTTAATCTTGGCTTGCTCTGTAAGGCAGCCTGTCTAGAATGAGGCCCCTGGAGGTGAGGCCTGTGTCCAGAGATGCCAGGCAAGCCCCGGCGGTCTGCCGAGATGCCTACCTCATGCACAGAGCACTCTCAACTCTTCTGCTGCTCCACAAAGAAGCACTCACTAAGTCTAGGCTGATCAGCACGAGTGCACCGCGAAGCCTCCAGGCAACACAACTGCACAACAAACCACTCCATGCACAGTTTAAACACATGAACCTGGGAGCTCATGCTAATCAAAAGAAACATGTTGTGAAAACTAGATTTCCTATTATATTTGAGAAAAAAAAAACCATATTCACTCACAAACCTCTATCACAGGAGTGAGTTAGTCACATTCAGCTGGAAAGGAGGCAGGCAGACAGGTGAGCTCATCTCAGGGAAGAAATGCATTAGAAACATAATCCCTCCAGAGTCATTCTGAAAATTGCTTTTGCTGATCCATGATGGAAAAAAAACAAAGTACATTTGATGAATTCAGCTGAATAAAATCCTGGAAAATTATCTGAGTTTAAAAAGATTTCAAAGCAGAGCTTAAAAGCATTTAGGTGCTTTTTGTGAGTTGGGGGAGTGCATGGGCGTGCACACACACACACACACACACACGCACATACGCATGCACACACAGGTGCCCACAGGCGATGGCAGTTTGTGTCTTAACAGTGTCTCTGTGACATGCTGCCTGTAACCCTCAGTAGTACCATTTACTACTCATTTCCTACAGTGAGACAGAAGTGAAGAGCAAGTGAAGCATGAATTTTAAAACAAACCTTAGGAGTAAATGAAAATCAGATGGTCCTTGTCCCTGAGAGGAACCTGAGTCCTTTGTGTGTGTTATTTTTGGGAAAAAAAAAGTTGAAGCGTTGAATCTTTTGGGTGATAGTTAAACCTGAATTCTTATCAAATAGACCAAGACATGAGGAATGTGTTTGGGAGGTGGGCATGCCTGGGGAGAAAGCTAAATTTGTCCCATTTTACCTTTTTCTGTTGTGTGCTATCTGTTTTTGAGCAGACTTTGAAAGGTTGAAAGAGTAATTACCTGCTCCCTGCTGCAGTCCTCCTTCCTCTCCCCCTGCCGCACCTGCCCAGGGTGTGATACTGGTCTGAACTCATGGAATCCTGAAGTGGTGGAGTCTCGAGTATCTAACCCCCAGTGGGGCTGACTTGGCATGCGGACCTGCCACCCTAGAGTCAGTGCTGGTAATAGCTCCAGACATAAAGCAGGAGACTGAGGTTCTGAGAGATGGATAAAGCCTAGAGCATTTGACGAAGTATGTAAGATGGCGATGAGACAAGGAGGAGCAAAGAGGATCTCCCCAGATTTTAGAAAGACCTGTAATTCTGGCTGGATTACATCACAACCTAAGGCAGGACATAAAACTGCCCTGTTGATCTTGGTTGATTGCGTTCCAGATGCATTATCCCATTTGAGCACTCATGCAAGAAATGTAATCCAAGAGGATGAATATTGTTATGGTTTGGGTATGAAAAGTCCCCCAGGTGACTCAACCATGGGCTTAATCTGTAGGTTTCCTATGCTGTTAAGAGGTGGGGCCTGGTGACAGGGGCAGATCACTGGGACCTGACCTGGGAAGTGTATGCAGTAGCTCTGCCCTCCCTTGCTCTCTTGGCCTCTCATGTGTCCTGCTGTGAACAGCTTTCCTCCCGCTAGGTCCCACCAGGCCCTTCCGCCATTGCAGGTCATCTGTGAATGGACTGAGACCTTCTGACATTGTGGGCCAAAATAAGCCTTTTCTCCCTAAGTTATGAGTGTCAGGTATTGTGTCCAAGCTGTGAAAAAGTAACTAGGACAAATATGAGAAGTTATTTTTAAGACTTTTGTTCACTGTCCTTTCTTGTTATAACACTGTGTCATTAATTTGCCTGTGTCCAAAATTCCACCAAGGCCTTGTTCCATCTAGGAAAGGAGCCTTACTCAGGAGTAGGCCTAAAAGACCATTGCATTAAGACCCCATCTCGGGGTTTTAAGTGAGCATTTACTAAATGCTATAGTTCAGCTGCGTGTCATATTTACCAAAATTCACATCGAGGTATGTTCCCCACAGCAATTGCATTGAGAGGTGGTGGGACCTGTAGGAGGTAATTAGAACACAGGGGCTCTGTTCTTAAGAAGGGATTAATGTCGTTCTCGCAAGAGTGTATCACTTGACCTGAAGGCAGATCACTATGAAGTGAATTTGGCTTCCCTGGCCGGCACCTTCTCTTGCCAAGTGATTTCTTCGATTGCACTCACTTGCACTGATTTTGACCTGTGAGGCCTTTCTCAGAAGCTGAGTAAATGCTGGTGCCATGTCCTTGGATCTCCGGACCTAAGATGTATTTTCTTTAGAAATCACCCATCCTGAGGTATTTGGTTATGGCAACAGAAAATGATGGACTAAGACACTATGTACTAAACTAAGTCTGGTGACAGACTGTCTACGCAGAAGAACACACAGAGCATGCTTTCTGGCCCCTGAAAACTGCCGAGTGGTATATCTTTGCTGGCCCAATTGACTGATGCAGACCGAGACCCAGGCCTTCTCCCTGAGCCTTCAATATCCACTCTGAGTGACCCCCACTCCTGTTGAGTCCTTGCTCTGGTGTCAGCACAGGAGGCCTCCCCTGAGCAACCTGTTTTTACATTGCGGTACTTTCAATTCTATTACTTACTCTACTCTATGTTTTTCTTTGTTTCCATATGTGCTTCTTCTACCATATCAGAAAATTCACATAGTCTTCGTGAGAATGTGAGCTTCACAAGGCAGAGACTTTTGCCCGTTGGATTTACTAATCTGTTCCCTGTTCTATGGGTGTGTGTTTTTCAAATACATATTTGTAACTGACTGACAAAATAGCTGTTAGTGTACCCGTGGGTCCCACAGATGATGCTAGATGGGGGCTCCGCTAAGTGCCCACCTTTTCAAGTTTAAAGACTGAGCAAGTCTCTCTGTTCTGCAGCTCAGACCACTACTTCCTTTTCCTCGTTGTGGGAAAGAGCACTGATTTCTTGTAATGAGCTAATGGAAGAAAGACCTGACACTGAATTTAATGCCATGTTTCCAGGCCTACAGAAGAGACAGTATCTGTCCCTTTTCTGTCTTAGCTCTGACCAGTGTCTACAATTCCACAAGTACTCAGTACTGATAGAAATGAAACTTAGTTGGCGGTGAATCTCAGTCCCACCTTCTTCAAACACACATCAATTCTTCTGCACTGTTTTCTCACTGAGGACTCAGATTTCTGTCTGTTTCCAAACACAGCCATGTGTAGGGAAAGCCTGGCTTGGTGTGGGGAGGGTCTACAGTGATTCTTGTTCCTTAGTGCCATTTTATACCACAGCTACTCCCTCTCCTGTCCCTAAAATTCCTTCCTAATGAGTTGCTCAAGACCTTGTAAATGTCTGCTCTCCTATCCCTGCTGTCATCTCTGAGTCAGCTTGGATTTAATCGGGCCCCTCCTTGGTGATCAGGTCTCAGATCTCCACCATCAGAAACAATGTTTGCATCTGTCTCCAGTTTTTGTAGGTTACCCAACATAAGCAAGGGAAGGAAGTAAAAACTAGACATAAGAGCTAAGAGATGCCTGAACAAACCCAAAAGGCTCATCAGATCTCACTGGGCCAAGAGTTAAGTTTTCTGATTTGCACAGGAGAGTGGATTTCATTTCCAAAATCCAGCAGCCCACAGCCAGCAAGATGGATCTTTCCAGCAAGAATTCTCCACTGCTGCAGTTCTGGCAGGCTGACTGGATGTTTCCAGCCACTTTATTCCCCTGGCCTAAGGGAAGTATGCAGACAGGTAGGACTGCCTAGAATCTCTCTGTGGCTATCAGAGGAGGGTGTGTGCACAGGGGAGAAGTTCGCTGCACTAAGCTAGATTTATTCTCGGCAGCAAAGACAGGGCCTCAGGAAAGGGGTGTCTGGTGTTCCTTGTCCATTGTGGTGACTAAGAAAGGTAGGCCAAAAGCCTGGAGCACTCCCTCATGGTGCTGTGCCTCAGGCACATTATAGTTAGAGCCACATTAGATAGGACTGGTTCAGCAGGAAGGCAGAAAATGGAATCTAGGTCCTGGCAATGGAAGAACATTCCCCTGATACCAAGATCCCTTCTTCGGAACTTTGACTACTATGGCCATCAGTGCCATCTTTGGAAAGAGAATGACTTTAGGTCCCAGATCCTTGTAGTAGCTTTTAGGAGGTAACCGATGTTCTTTGAGTAAGTGAGAAGAGCTAAGCTATGAGAAATAATGGAACAGGAAATACTACATCCAAATAGTGTATTCTCTTCCCTTTTTTTCAAGTTTGCTCCTTTTCCAGGACACATAGCCCATGCCTCTTCCAAGCAGCCCATCCCAGGCCCCCTCCTGCCACATATACTTTCTCTTACCCCAACAAAATATAACAGGGAGTGGTCATAAAATTCCAGCTGGAGTGTCAACAGGAACTTACGAGGTTGACATCACTGTTAGCCTGAGTCATCAAAAGTCAAGGGAAGTCACTTGCCCACCACTGAAACTACCCCAGGTACATTATCTTATTGTGCTCAACACGGGCGAGACAGGTTCAACCCACTGGCAGCATGAGGTTGGGATTCCTGGGGTGGATCCCACCACCACTGAGTAGCTTGGTGCAGTCACCATTTTTTCCAGCTAAGGCCAGGATCATTGGAGCAGGATAGGGCAGGTGGATATGACCTGTTCTTTCCAGGGTCAGAGTTCAGTTTAGCACCAATTGCAAAAACTAGTGTCACCTTAGTGAGAGCAACGGACAAGTTAAAAATGAAAAAAACAAATTATGGATGCTGGCCTTTTCATTGTGACTGAAATGGAGATACTTTGTTCTGTATCACGTGCTAAATATTGGCTTGTGATTTAATCTGGTTCATTTGGGTTGGAATTAATTTTAAATGTCTTTAAAGTTTTAGAGAACTGGCAGGGAACTCCCACCCATGGGCATAATCATAAGTTACCAATTTCTGCTGTGTGGGAAGTGAACAAATTCAAGCCAGCCTCGGCTGAGCTGTAATGCTGCTGTCTGCCTATGTATTATCATCACCTCTAAATATTTGCTGTGACTTCCCTGATCAATATATGGAGCCCATATGAGGTGGAAATAATGAGTAAGTACTCCTCATCCTTGTATTACCATGAACAAATCTCAATTCTTGGTCAAGAGACATGTTCAGTGTGATTTTCTATTTGTTTCCTTCTAGCTCTTTACAAAAGAATTGGTTTCTCAGTGTAATATCTCTTATTTAGAATTATGTGTTCATGCTAACCACCTGGAGAATCTTCCTTAGCAAATATTAAATAAAATGATTGCGCATGCAGCTGCAAATTGACAAGTATTTATGGTACCTTTTCTGAAATGGCCAGCTTTCCCACAGGGAGTAGACTGCCTAGCCTGAAAAGGATTAGGGCAAATAAGTTCTGTTCCATGTGTTTACTTTCCCTTTGATGGATGCCCCCTGACACCATGATCCTTTGAACTAATGTCTGGGAGAAAAAGACATTGAATGATAAATGAAATGTCACTCAATTCTGTTATGCCATTTATTGACATCCTGGCAGGGTTCAATCTATCCAGACAGACTCTGTATAGAAGAGCATGTTTGAAGGGAAATATAGATTGTGTGGTCCTAACAATCCAGCAAACATAATCATAGGTCATGGGATTGGCCATGGAAGATGTCAACTGGAGAGTCAACAGAATGTAGTAGATTCATTTTCTTCCTTTCTGTGTCATGCTCTGTGAGCTTAGGAAACTTCACAAATATGGGTTAATGTTTTGCATTTGGAATATTGTCCACAAGCTAAAAATTGCACAGGGTAGATGTCCCAAGTTCTGACTCTCTCCTCGTCACTTTCAATGTGGAATTCTCTTTAGCCTCCAGCCTCCTCCATTATAAACTGGAGATAACATGTCACTTCTGAAATCTGAAAATTTTGGAGTACTGTTCAAATATAAGCCATCACTATCACTACGGCAGTGTACCTTAGATGCCACCTTCCTTCCCTAAACAGCACAGAAATCGCTTTAATGAGGACTTTAATGAGGACAACTTTGACTCTGAGTCCCTTGTCTATGTTTCCCTTGCCTTCTGCTATTAAAGAGTACATCGTCTCCTGTTTTTTTTTTTTTTCTTCTTTAGTTTTTAAATTTTGAGACAGAGTCTGGTTGTGTTGTCCCGATTAGACTTAAACTTGCAGTCTTCCAGACTCAGACTCTTGGGAGCTGTGGTTACAAGTATGCCACCACCAAAGAGCAGATCTTCCAATGAGCCATGGGAAGCTACTTGTCTCAGCTCTTCTGAATTTCACAGGTGAAAAGCCAAGAGGCCACTTGAGTTTTCTGAGAAGAGTTGAAGGACTTTCTATTGATAAGAGCCTGGTTTTTTATTTGCCTTAGTAGTCCCCTCTAAGTGAATTCCAATACAGATAATGTTGTATAATTTTACAAATATCTTGCCCAATGACTGCATTCATTAATCAAAAAAATGCAAGTTAAAATATTGTGTTCCCTTATTATTGCTTACTGTGGTAAACTGTTCCATTCCAGCTGGAGCACTGGTACACTTATGAAAATAAGGTTTCCTTATTTCATCTTATCATCATATTTGATAAGTGATAACAAGTTTCACCAGTCCTGCCCTAGGCTGCACATGTGTTCATGGCAGGTAGCTGAGGTGAGGCCCTGACCTTATTGGGAAATCCCAAAGGCAGAACAGGCTATGTATTACAGGAAGGTCAGGCATGGCTTGGTCATCACAGATTTTTATAAGATTAAGTTAAGATCAAAGACTTGAAATTCAAGTCATAATGAGCTTAGAATTCAGAGTCCTAGACTTATAACTGACAGGCATATTAGAGATGATTTGCATTCTTGCTCCTCAAGTTGTAGGCTATGGTGGGCAGCATCAACTTTTCCTGGCTAGAAATGCAAAGTAACACTCTGGAGGCTGCTGTTAACAAGTCCCCTGAAAAGGCATATTAACGTTTTAAATGTACTAGTCTAGTTTACTAGTATTACTAGTACTAGTACTGTACTAGTTTCAATGTACTGCTTTTGTTTTATATTTCAAAAAAGTCACAGCAAGTCTAAGGAACTGTTAAAAAGCATGTTGCAGCTTACTAGCAGAGCTGGAGCTGTCACAGTTCGTCCTCTGATTCATAGATACCTGAATCTGAGTCGTAGTGAGTTAGGGTCCTGGTTCCAAATTCTAAAATGGACCCTCCTAATGAAACAGGCAGTAATAACACCAAGAAATGTTAATGCAAGGAATCACGTCTTATACTTATTAAAATACAGTGTCTACACTACTTGAATGAAAGGGTTAGTTCTCATCTAAATACCACAGCTCTCCTGGTGGTTGTTTATCCTGACTACGGGTGGAAGACATGGACACTTTGCAAATGGAAAGTATTAAGTGATGGCAGAAAGAAATATGGCTTTGTATCCTTTGTACATGGTAATGTGGCTCATTGTTGAGACAGGACCCAACTCAGGGCCTTTGCTCCTGCTGCTCATCTTGCTTGGGACACCGCTCCTCTGACTCTTCGTAGAATGTCTAAGTCTCATCCTTGGAAAGGATTTCTTTGATCTGCTGTCTGTCTACCGTCTTCGCTCCCCATCCCATTCCCCTCAGTCGCTCCTTATCCTCATTACCTTGTTTTATCTATAGAAGATTTACTGAGGTTAACAGCTTGTCATCTATTTTTTTTTCTCCAGAAGTGTCATGATTGAAATCTAAAATATTCCACCAATGTCTCCCGGGTTTGGGATTTGACTGTGTCCCGGGTGCATTATCCTCCATTAGTGATTTCCCATGCTGTTCTGGGTAGGGATTGTTAGAAGGATCGTTCCCTGTGGTCATGACTTGGAAGGATGTATCTTTACCCTGGCTCTTCCTTTCTCTCTGTGCTTTTTGACTGTTGTTCAGTGAAATGGCTCTTCCTCTACCAGAGGCCCCTTTGCCACACTCATCTGGCATTGCTAGTGTTTGCCTTGGAGCTGGCCAGCAATGCATGGGCTGAGACCTCTGAAACTGAGCTAAATAAATCCCTCCTCGTTGAAGTTGTAGGTGTTGCCTATTGTGTCTCAGGGGAAGACGAGAGGCATTTGATAAAAGTGGGGATCCTGGCACACTTGTTCACTTCTTCATCTCTCCTCACTAAACACAGACTGCTCAATCATTAGTGCTAAATGAGTGATTGGGTAATTTAGAATAAAGTTTGCCATGGTCATGGCTACGATTATTATACATAAGGTCTAACATTTATGACTTTTCCAAAGTGGTAGATAATTCTACATGGTTTGTGCATGTTAACTTATTTAATTTTGTATTACCAAGATTTCAAAAAGCAAATGTTAATGTTGATTGCTTAGAAGCAGTGGCAATCAATGGTTCCTCATGAAAAGAGGCTAACTGACTGAACCTAGACTTTACTTCTAGAACATGTTTAAGAGCACTGAGCAAGGTTCTGCATAAATTGGTACCACTGACTGAGCTTCTGGAGGGCCTAGCTGACCTGGTTGGATCAGGGGACTCATTAATGTCAATGCCATATTTGGGTCCCCTGCCACATTCCTCTGAGCACATGAAGAGGACAACGAAGAGAAATACCTTGGAGTGAAATAGTCCTGGCACACTTTCCAAAAGGAGAATGGGAAGTGATGAGATCCTGCCCACTTCCCTTGCATAACCTGTTGAACCATTTTCTACTGGAAACAACTTGGGCCTGGAAGATTGTCACAACCAGAGGTGACCTTAGGTCTTCTCATTTTTCACCAAGAAAACAAAATAATTAGCAAATTTTCACCTCAATCAACTTCATTGTATGAAGCCTAGAAAGAAATGAAAGGCAGTAAATTTGGTTTCATGGCAGCAACTCAGTACTTTCGTCCAGTTTTGTTCCAACTTAAAATTTCCCAAGGCACCCCCTCTCCATTCCACTCTCCTTGATTTCCATCAGCTCTGCACACTCATCCGAGCAGGTGCAGCCGGCTGACTCAGGAGGATGAGCCCACTAGCAGCAAGCCAGGAAGTCAGCCAGGAAGGCTTGTCTCTAACAAGAAGCAGGAGGAGGGGGGACAACAACTTGAGTAAATGCATTTCATTCCAGAGAAGAGCTTTTTAAAAAGCTGTTTAACATTTAAAGTTCTATTATTATTTTTGGCAGCATGTTGAGTCCATGTCTCTTTTTTTGGCTACTTTTCTAGTACTTTATGTATCTGGAAGTTAAATTTGCAACTGATTTCAGTAACACTGGAGACATTTTTTCAATGTAATTATAGGAGATATTTAAATGCTATTTAAATGTTATCTTGTGTGCTCATCAAATAAGCACCATATAAAATAAGCACCAAATAACCACATAGAATGATCTATAATACAATTTATTTACATATTAATATAGTAGAAAATGCCTTAAGCATTAGTCATTGCAGAATTAGTTGTATAACTAAAAAAAAATATATCCAACAATTACCCATGGACCTCTAATTATTCAATGCAAAAAGTCCCCACAATGGTTCTTTCCATTGCACAGTCAGTGGTATAGTTTGGTATTTTTATTTAAATAAATTTTTATTATAGAAAATTTCAAACTTATATAAAATATGGTTGGAGGTGGAGCTCAGTTGTAGAGCATGTGGTTAGCAAGTGGGAGGTGTTGGATTTAATCCTCAGCATCCTCACACATATACACACAAACACACATACAGAGAAAGAGAGAGAGAGAGAGAGAGAGAGAGAGAGAGAGAGAGAGAGAGACTTTGTACCCATTATCAAGCTTCAGCAATTATTCATTATTGATCCGGTAGAGATTATTATGTAGGACTTGTATCCACTGGAAAAGGAAGTCAGTTGTCTATCCTAGCAGCAAAGAGTCTAGAATTAGTTAATCATATTTTCTATTTGGAATTGTAGAAAAAAACAGGCACTTCACAGATTTAACCTCAACTTCTCTTTTAAGACATAATACTAAAAATAAGGTGAAAATAAAAAGTATTTGTTACTTACCATGAGCCCATGATAGTCTTAGATATTATGGTGAATATAGAGTAATTGTTAAATTACTGAGATGGTGGATAGCTTCCATTGTCCTTTTCACAAGTACTCTCCCTGTTAGCTCTGCATATTGGTGTACTACTACATCAAAAGCCCTTCTGCTTTCTGGCCTCTGTGGGGTTGAGTCAAGGGGTGGCAGGGAGAAGAATGCAAGCAGTTTGTTGAAGAGTGGGAAAGTTGAGAGAGTGAGTACAGGCACAGAGATAATGCAAGGATGTGCCATAGAGCCTTGACTCTCTAGCCAAGAGCTTTTGTTGGTTGAGAAATCCAACATTGGGGGCTGAAGGAATAGCTCAGTGGTTAAAACACTCACCTAGCAAACTCAAGGCCGTGAGTTCATTCCCCAGCACCACGTAAGCTGGGCATGGTGGCTTACTCCTATAATCCCAGCATTCAGGAGGCTGAGGCAGGAGGATTGCCACGAGTTCAAGGCCAGACTAGGCTACATAGTGAGTTCAGAATAGCCTATACTATAGAGTTGGACCCTGTCTCAAAAAAACAAAAACAAACAAACAAAAATAGAATCCAACATCATATTGAGTGGGATAAACTAAAAATAAATTCTTCTTAATCAGGAACCAGACAAGGCTGTCCACTCTTAACTACTCTTATTCAAAATGGTACTGGGAACTTTAGCCAGAGTGATCAGGCAAGAGAAAGAAAAGATATACAAACCTATACCTAGGAGACCCTAAAGAGTCCTCCAGAGTCTCTCAGAATTGATAAATTCAGAAAAATACATGAATATAGCATCAACATACAAAAACCTGGTTTTCCTGTATACAAATAATGAACCCACTGAGAAAAATAATCAGTGAATGAGTCCATGCACAATTGCCTTAAATAATGAAAAAAAAAACAACTAAAAAACATAGGAACAAATCCAATCATGGAGATTAAAAAAAAATTGTAAAAACAGTGAAGAAAGAAAATGTTAAAAGATGGAAAGAACTCCCATGTCCATGGATCGACACAATTAATTTAGATGAAATGACTGCAATACTGAAAGCAGTCCACAGGTTCAATGCAATTCCAATCAAAATACCAATGTCACTCTTCATAGACCTAGAAGAAAAATCCTAAAATTCCTGTGGAAACATAAAAGATCCAAAATAATCAAAGCGATCCTGAGCAGAATACAATGTTGGAGATACTACAATACCTGATTTCTAAATATGCTATACAGCCACTATAACGAAAACAGCATGGCATTGGCATAAAGTAGGCTTAAAGACTAGTGGAATAGAATAGAGGATGGAGAAACAAACCCACAGAGCTACAGCCATCTGATTCTTGACCAAGGTGCCAAAAACATGTGCTGTAGAAAAGATGTCTCTTCAACAGAGGAGATAAGAAAATGGACTGTTTCATATGTAGACATTTTAAACTAGATCTCTGTCTTACCCTGTATAAAAATCAACTCAAAATAGATAAAAAACCTAATATAAGACCTGAAATTTGAAACTACTAATGGAAAATATGGAGAGAAATATTTCAACATATAGGCATAGATAGTGACTTCCTAAATAGGACTCTAATCACTTAGGAAATAATAGTAAGAATCAACAAATGGGCCTGTAGCAAATTACAAACTTTCATAGCAAAGGAAATAATCAATAGAATAGGAGAAAATCTTTGGCGACTATTTTTCTGAAAGGAGAATATCCAGAGCATATAAGAACTCTAAAAGCTTAGAACCAAAAGAACAAGTAACCCAATCAATAAATGAACTGGACAGATGATTCTCAAAAGCAGAAATTCTCAAAAGAGAATGTATGGTCAGCAATTATATTTTTAAAAATTCAACATCTTAGCTATCAGAGAAATGCAAATAAAAACTACACTGAGATTTTACTCTTGTTCCAGTCAGAATGGCTATTGTCAAAAGTACCAAAAAATAATGCTGAAGAGGGCGTAGGGGAAAAGGAAGGCTTCTGCATTTCTAGTGAGAATGTAAATTAGTACAGCCATTTGGAAATCAGTGTGGAAGCTCCTTAAAACACCACAGCTGACCCAGCTCTGCCACTTCCTCAGTGGTTCCTCAAAAAACTAGCCATGGAACCACATATTACCCATCTATGTCACTCCTCCAAAGGAATCAAAGTCAGTGTACATTAGAGATATCTGAACACCCGTGTTCTTCACCGCACAATAGACAAGTTATGGAATCAGTCTTGGTTCCTGTCAATGAATGAATGGATGAATGTAAAGAATGAAATATCTCATTGTAAACCTTAAATCTTGCGCTAATACATATCAATAAAATGGGGGGAAAGAATAAAATATCATTTGCAAGAAAACAAATGGAATTGGGAATCATCCTGAATGTGACATAACCCAGACACAAAAAAGACTTATCTGCCCTCATAGGTGGAGCCTGGGTTGGGGAGGGAGGAAAGACCACATGAAGGCAGAAGAGAGACTGTTAGAGAGAAGGAGGTAGAAAGGGTTGGGCAAAGAGAGTAATGACGAGGAGAATATGTTCCAAATACGTCAGATGTGTGAATGAAAATGTCACAGCAAACTCATTATTCTTTATTATTAGAATCCAGCAATAAAAATCAGTTGGTATGTATTGTGATTTGGACCTGGAATGTCCCCCCAAAGTCTCATGTTCTTGGCTGCTTTGCATTGTCTATAGAGCCATGTGCTGTTGGAACATAGGGCCTGGTCTGGAGGAGTGGATTTTGGGAGTGTGGTGGAGGACAGGCTTGTGGCCTTTTAGGTTACAGATGTGTGGATTAAATTACAGGTGTGCAGTGGGGGCTTGCCACACCTTCCATGCCTGGAAGGGCCAGACCACTGAGGCTGGACCCAGAAGAGGTGGGTCACTGGGTTGGGACCAGGAGGGAAATATATATATTTGTAATGCTGTAGCACTTCTGCCTCTGCCATATCCTCCACTGTTGCTAACTGCCCACGAATGGACTGTGACCTTCTGAAACTATGAGCTAAAATAAACTTTTCCTCCCCTAAGTTGTGGATGTTAGGTATTGAGTCCCAGCAACAAAAAAGAAACTTAGACAGTATGCTCCGGATCCCTACCATTAGGGAAATGCATATCAAAACCACAGTGAGATACCTCTTTACATTCACTATTACGACCAACTGAAGGTAACAAACGTTGATGAAAATATGGAGGAACCCCGTGCATTGCCGGTAGAAATTTAAAGTGATATGGCCACTGTGCAAAATAGTATGGTTGGCAGCTCCTCAAAAAAACAAACATAAAATTACCATAATTCAGCAATTCTACTACTGGGTCTATGCACAAAAGAACTGAAAATGGATACTGTAACAGTCACTTGTGTTCCAATGTTCACATCAACATTATTCATGATAGCCTAAAATCCAAAAGTCCATTGACAGATGAATGGATAAACAAGTATCTAATGTTCCATACATGTAGTGGGACATTCAGCCTTAAAAATTAATGAAATTGGGACATATGCCACAATATAGGTCAGCACTGAAGGCGGTATTCTAAGTGAAATGTCAGGCACAATAGGACAAATACCGTCTGATTCCACTTGGAACTCCTAAAGTTGTCAAATTCATATAGGAAACAATAGATTATATCTTATTAGGGGCTTGGAGAGGGGAAAATGAAGAACAATTATCTAAGGGGTACAGAGTTTCAGCTTGCAAAGATGAAGTTCTGAGGGTGTATGCTGGTAGTAGTGGTTGCACAACGATGAAAATCTATTAAATGTCACTGAACCGTACACATAAAAATGGCTACAATGGTAAGTTTTATGATATGTGTACTTTACCACGTTTTTAAAAAAGCAAATGTAGATTTTGCACCTTCACCCACATGCAAAACTATGAAAATTTGTTTGGAGGAGCAGGGCACATCAGCAATGTCCTGGGTGAAAATACACTTCCTGCCTCCCCCAGCCCTCCCCAGTTCATGAGATCTAACTTCTAACTTCTTGCACACAAAAATCTAGTCATCCTCCTCCACTTCCTCCTCATCCTCTTCCTCTTCTTAAACTTTTGTGTATGTAGCCTTGCCCTACAAAAAGAAAGAAAAGACCCAGGAAGCTGGCAATATGGTGACCTTTTCTGGAAGGAGTTAGGGCATTCGCCACAAAGAGGTGGAGATGGTAGAGTAGGTAGTATAAATCCTGCCATCAGCTCAGCCCAGGCCTTGTGAGGGCAGCCTAGTGCTTTTCATCATGGAGACCTCTGCATTTTATGTCCCACTAAAGATACTACAGCGATGTGGACATCAAGGTTGACCATAACACTCATTGGCCTAAATACACAAAGCATTCTGTACAACCTGTCTCAAGGGTAAGGTCTTGACAAAGATGATTCATTGAAGCACATACTGCTTCATATGCCAGAATGCAGTTCCTCTCTCTCAACACAGGCATGAACATCAAACTTATGTAACAGAAAGTCTAGCTCTGAAAGAATGGAAGTGAAACTAGATCTCACTTAGAAGACTTGAGTTTGAATCCCACATCTGAAGAAAGCTAATATGTGAATATACATTGTTATTACGAGATTGCAAATCGTGTGTGTTGTTCTCATTTACTTTCTATAGCAAGCATCTCCTTCATCCACATGAAAAACTGTGAAAATTCTGGTAGGAGCAGGGTACACCAGCCATGTCCTGGATTAAAATAAGCTCATTTTTAAATGTTTTCATGTCATGACCATTTCAACTAATGGATTTTCACAGTATCTTGGAAAGTAGTTGAAATAAATGGTTTTAAATACATTTTACAAATAGTTAAATTGAGATACAGAGAGACTCTGACTTGTCAAACCTCAGGCAGTTAAATTTCTGGTGCTGAATTTGGTCTATATCTCATAACTTTTATGTCAGGACTTCTGATATTCATCACAGTTCAGAGGCAGCTCTTTCATGGTCCTTAGATATGATTAGAACTCTGGCCTACACTGAGCACTGTGGGAAAAGAAAACCAACCTCAAGCCATTTCAAGCTAGCATCTCACATAAACGTTAAGTAGTAGTTGAAAATGAAAGTTTTTAAAGAAAAATAATTGGAAACAAACTCAAAATTGGAAATATAATTTTTACTGATTTGATTATTTTCTTCAAATTGAGGAAAGACCTCATCATTAATTGCATTATAAAATTAGTTCAAATGTGCAAATCAAAACTTTACCACCAGATTGGAGGAATAGCACAACAGGTAGAGCGCTTGCCAAACAAATGCAAGGCCCTGAGTCATATTTCCCAACACCACACAAGCTTGTAATCCTAGCCCTCAGGAGGCTGAGGAAGGAGGATTGTTGTGAGTTCAGGACCAGCCTGGACTACAACAGAACATGACCCTGTCTTAGCTGCTTTTATATCACTGTGGCTCAATACCCAACATCCACAACTTTAGGGAGGAAAGATTTATTTTAGCTCAGAGTTTCAGTTTCAGAAGGTCACAGTCTTTTCATGGGTTGGCAGCTGGATGATGGTGAAATCACATCTGGGGCTAGGGCTGGAACCAGAGCTGGAGCTATGCTGTGGAGACAGAGGTTCTCACAGCATGGCAGAACAGGAAACCAAGTCTGAGAGGAAAGGCCGACCCAGGTCCCCCTCCAGGTCCATCCCTTCCATCCAGGTCCCATCTCCAACAGTAGCATAGTGTCCATCAGTACACGATGTCCTCAGAGGACACTCCAGATCTAAACTATAAGACTCTGTCACAAAAAAACCTGTTACCACCTTCGTTTCTATACTCTTCCTTTTGCCATTTGATACCTCTGTGAGTCAGTTACACTTGAAAAGAAAACTAGCCCTCTTGAAGTGCAAACCTTCCAGGCAGTCAGTGACTGTTAGCGATTGCACCTCTTTACAGAATTAATTCTAGATGTCTCTTTAGTTTTACTTACCATACACAGATGCCTAATGCACAGAGCCGAACCATGTCTTTTAACTTCATTCATTCAATCAACAAATATTTCTTGAGCATTTAACATGTGAAGCAGTCTTCTGACTCTTGAGACGCATTGGTGAACAAACATAAAAATCCCTGTCTTCTAGAAGCTTACATTCTATGCATCTTCAGGGGTAATTAACCATTCAGATAATATAGCATTAAATACATTGATTTCTAAGGAAAAGGCAACCCATTAGAATATTTTGATGTAATACTGGCTTCTGACCATAGCTTCTCAAAGAGTCTATCTCCTTGCAAATGATCTTGGGAAAGATTATTAAAAGAAAATGTTCTATAAATTCAATATGTGTTCTGAACTGTCCTGACATTTGGGCCTTGTTTCAGATGAGACAGCTGAAGGCCTGGCAGAGGTGCCCAGATAGTAATTCTTAAGCAAGTTATCTTTCTGTATCTGGGGACAAGGATTAAGTTCAAGTTACATACCAGAGAGGTATTTTCTTCATACTAGTCAATTCTAAAGAAAACTTGTCCTCTTGTTCTATTCCAGGCAGTATAGAAACTGTTCATTGCACATGATTTCTAGATGTATGTTTTCCTTTTTTTACATAGAGCTCAATAGTGGAAGAAAAGCAAATAGTTCTGAGTGAAAATCAGGCAGAATGGGGAGGGAAATGAAAGGATAACGGAAAATTTAGTGCCTTGTCTTCTAAGAAGCTTGAAACAGAAATGGTCCTTTGCCTTTTGTGTTGTATCCTAATGTAGGCCAATCCTTTTGAAGCTAATCTAGTCTGGAAACTTCCATTTATACAGCTCTGAGGATCAAACCCTCGAATATTCCAGGCAAGTGAGTCTTGAAATTTTAAGAGACTATATTTACAACTCAAGGGAGCCAAAAACCTGAGTGTTAGGTGGCTTGGCTTGACGGAGGAGTAGTGTGGCTTTTTTTCCTTTAGAAAGTGTGGTCAAGTGTAGATAGAAATGATTCAGGAAGTACATTTGAAAAGCAAAAGTAAAATATGTTGTGCTCACATAATTATTTGGGTTCACAAACGTTCTGAGTAGGTAAGCTCGGGCCTTATTTTTTTAGTGAAAATACTTATATTGAGATAGTTACATAATCTATGTATTTTTAATTTTAAAAATTCAGCCTACTCTTAGAAATTGTACATAGAGGACAATACTATGATGCATTTCTCTAGATCCGTCATCTAAATTCTAAACATTTTTCTATTCCTTAGTTTGAGCTATCATGAAGAGTTTCTTTTCTTGGTTTTCTAAGAGGAAAAAAAAAAGACATTTCACATTTTGTGACTTTTGGGTGAGAAGAGGATAAACAGTTCAATGTTGGAAGCTATGCAGAAGTTGAGCTAAACTCTGGAATGTGTGTCGGAGATGGAGGCAGCACAGCCAAGGAAGATTTCTGAGAGCAAATGCTAAACAGAAAGATCTTAGCTGAAATGTTTAAGTACTTGATTCTGATATGAGACTGAAGCTCTCCCTTGCTCAAGGTCTTTTTGGTTTGTTTTTTAAAGGTACATGATTAGGATTATAAAATGACCTTCTGAGTAAAAATCTTCATTATTGTAACTTTACCCTAAAGCCATTTTAATGAATCTTATTATGTTTTATGCTTTCTGCATTATTGAAGACTTTTCCTTTCATAGAACTCTTGCTTTAATCTTGACGGGCACTTCCATTTAATTAGTGTGCAATCTCTTTAGCTGAAAGCTAGAAGAATCGTTTTTCCCAGATTAAATTGAAAGGAAGGATTTCTTAGCCTTTGTCAATTTGAACTGGAAAGATTGTTTATCCAATGTAGTGCTGGGATGAGTGTGGACAGAAGTCACAGTCATGGGCACAAAGGCAAGGCGCTGGATTGACCTGGGTTTTCTTATTATGACAAACCTCATGGTGTGTGTACTTTTGGACCAGGAACAATTTGTTCAGATTTTTAAGAACAAAAATAGAAAATCGGCCGTGAGCTGAAAGACAGATTCTCCATTTCACTTATAGGTTTAAAAAATTGTGTTGAAAGGGATATTGATTAGAAACCAAGGCAGTGAATTATAGAGTATAGGAGCCCTTTAATTAGTAGAATTGCAAATAACCTTTGTCTGGACCCCCAGGGGCAACTTAGGGGACCATTGTATCTGCAACAAGGTCTCTTGCCACAATTCTTTTCAGTGTTTTCGCACTCTGGACCAGTAAATATGGTTGCTATCTACCCTACAGTAGACCAGTCCTCTTTTAATTCCCCCTACCCCTTCCCAAGATACTGCCCTAAATATAAGTAAACAGAGGCCTAAAATTTGAGGGAGAGGGAAGAACAAATAGAATTAATTTGAATGTTTCACTGGATACTCCACAAAAATTGTCTATCGCTATTGAAAACTCAAACACTACTGTGTGTGTATATGCAAATATCTAGGTTTACTCCACTATTTATTGCCTGCTTTTATATTGGCTAAGCATCATTGTCAAAAGAGATAGTTCTTTTATTAACAACAAAGAATATAAAATGAAAAGTCTGGCTTCTCATGACAGCTGAAATTAAAATGTTGGCCAGAAAACTATTTGCAGGATTTTGTGGGCATAATAAATGGTAAAAGGTAAGTGCACTTTCCTCAAGTCTAATGAAACATTTTTAATTGAATGCCTTTCACTTGTCAAAGTTTTGCAATTCCCCGCTGAGTAGACCTTCCAATTCCTGGGAGCCTTGGGATCGAGAAGGTGTATGAACCTAACACAACAGCACAGGAAGTGGGAAGGGACAAGGTATGGAAGTTCTATTTATTAGATCTTTCTCACAGCTGGGACCAAGTAGAACTGATCCAATAGCTGTCAGGTATTAACACATCCTGGCGCTCTCTCAATCTCTCTCTCTCTCTCTCTCTCTCTCTCTCTCTCTCTCTCTCTCTCTCTTAACATTTTTGAGATAGGCCCAACCTAAATCTTCATATGATGGGAAACCTTAAGCTTTATCTGCTCTCACTGAGAACCCAGTATAGATAATATATAGTTGGAAATGGCTGGCCACAACTTGCATTGTAGGACTATATTCAAAGGAGGTTAATAGACAATTTACTGAATTCTTGTCAAAAATATTGCCTCATAACTAAGATTCATACCACTAGACATAAAGAATTCAGAGCCCTATTGACTGATGTAAACTCAGTTGTGATTTATGTATGTGGATTCTTAACCTGCATCTTATCTAAAGACTTTCTGTGTTACAGATATTGTATAGAACTCACCCTCCAGAGGTCCTCCCCTTCTATGAAAGAACCTACTGTCCTTTTTTCCAAAAAGCTTTGAAGTATAATTAGAAACAACAAATGAAATATACACAAGCATCATAGATGAATCTTTAAAATATGGTATTGGATGAAAACAGTTTTCAGTAAAAACAAAGAACTGAAACAACATTTTCAACATCATAAAATGTACATGGTATTTATTAGTCAGATTTCCATTCTTATAACAAAAATTTATACACAGAAAAGGTTTATTTTGAATTCTTATTTTGAAGGTTATAGTCCATGCTCTGTTAGTGCTATTGTTTTGAACCTGTCATGAAGCAGCCTACCATGACAGGAGTGCATGACAGAATTATGGTTTGGATCTGGAATGTCCCCCAGAAAGTCTCATGCACCTCACATCTTGATGTTGTAAACTACCAATGTGCTGTTGAGAGGTGGGATCATGGTCAGTGGAGGCAGAGCACTGGGCCTTGATCCAAAAAAAGGATGTTTCACAGGGGCAGGACCTGGAAGGGCAGCCCCATCCTTCCTCTCTTACTTGGCTTCATGTCTGCCATGCTGTGAACGGCTCATCTCCTGCTCTCCCTCCTGCCATGTGCTTCATTCTTGCCAGCTTCTATTAGTGGACTGAACAAGACTTTCTGAAACTCAGCTGAAATAAATCCTTCTTCCCTTAAATTACAGATAGAGATTATAGTTATAGATTCTGTCCCAGCAATGAGAAAGTACCTAGGACAGAAATTGGTACCCAAGAAAAAGGATTGTTGCTGTGACTTTATCCAATGATGTAAAAAAATGGAGTTGAAGTCTTTGGAACTGGTTTTCAGAAGGAGTCTGGAAAGGTTTAAAGATGCTGGCTAGAGAAGCCCTACAGTGCTGTAAGACAAACTTATGGTAAATTCTGGTTGGGGCATTCTGGTTGTAGCTCAGAAGATCAGAATGTTGATAGAAGTATGGATTAGAAAGACCTGGCTCAAGATGTTTCAGATGAGAAAGCGGACTTTATTGGCAATCAAAATACCACACATGCTATGCTATGGCAGAAAGCGTGTCCGTATTTTGCTCTTGTACAGAGCCTTTGCCTAAAACTGAGATTGAGGGTGGTGAATTACTTAATCTGGCAGAGGAAGTCTCGAGGCAGACTGATGTTCATGATTGGTTATTGCTTGCAGCTTTTGGGCAACTCCGTGGTGAAGAGCAGGAAAAGTGGCAGAGAAAAATGACGTAAAAATTCCATTTTTCCATATTGAAGGGGCCTGCAGAAGTAGGGCAAAAGAGCACATGGATGTTAAAGAGATTAGCAAGTCATTCATACATACCTGTAAAGTCTATTCTGGGCATTTCCTAATCTCTTCAAATTGACATTATCCCTCCGATGGTCACACAGGGCAGAACCACTCATCTCATGGACTTAAAGCAAGAGAGAGTTAGGCAGGGGCCAGAGTCATGCCATCTTCATCAAGAGCACACTCTTAATGACCTAATGACCCCCTGATAGACCTCATCTTCCAAACATTTACCACCTCCCAATAGTATCCCTTTGGGGACCAAGACTTTACACATTGGCCATTGAGGAACACTTATGAACATAAAGCCAATAGCACTTTCCATTTTATAAGAAGTACACGTATCAAATACTTTAAAATACCATGCTCGTGGGAAGAGGCATGAGAGAAAACAAAAGGGGACCGGAGATGAAAGGCCTTGATGATATAACATATGCAAGCAAGAACCAGTGACCTTGTGCTATGGACTGAGGAGAATAATGGCACCACCTCAGTGAACCTGAGGGTCAGAGACAAAGGAAGAATAAGAAGAACTTTGCAATTCCTGGATAGGAGTGAGGAGAGATGTAAGGAAGGTCCCTGAGCAGGAAGAGAAAGGGGATCTACTTAGAGTACACTTTTTCTTATAATCTTTACTAGGCTGTCCAGTGAAGCCTGGAGAAGGAGTCATGCGATTAGGGAGGGGTTAGCCAACTTTGTTCCTATAGGAACCTTATTTGAAAATATTCTAGGTTGTTCAAATCAGACAGCTTCTGTTGCAACAACACAACTGTATTGCTGTTTCGAAGGTAGTCATAGTCAGACTGGAGGAATGGCTCAGTGTTAAAGCATTTGCCTAGAAAGTACTAAATCAAGTGCTAAGTACATGAGTTTGATTCCCCAGCATCACATAAGCCGGGCATGGTAGGGTGCCTATAATCCCAGCACCCAGGAGGCTGAGGCAAGAGGATTGCCCTTGCCATGAGTCCAAGGCCAGCTTGGACTACACAGTGAGTTCTGGACCAGCCTGGGCTATACAGCAAGACTCTGTCTCAAAAATAAATAAATAAATAAATAACAAGAAAGAAAAAAGGAAGGAAGGAAGGAAGGAAGGAAAGAAAGAAAGAAAGGAAGAAAAAATGCAGCCATAGTCAACTCATATATGAATGGGTGCTGCTATGTAGTAGTAAGTCTTTATTTGAAAAAAATAAGGAGGCAGGAGAGGAAATCGAGGAGAGTAGGGTGAAGAGGAAGAGAAAGCTGGTTTTGGTCTGTGAGCACCAATTTGGTGACCCCTGGCCTAGGGAGCTAGTCCTGATCAGTTGGTTTGAGGGCCCAGAGCACAGCCTCTGAGATGATTCTGTCATTCGGAAATATGACCTGTGAGGATAAGTGCAAAGGCACAAAGCTTATTTAAATTCAGAGAAAAAGAGCCCGAGGTCCACAGGGGCTTCCATGGTAATAGAATCTCAGGCTCTCTGAGCATTCAATGCTGCAATAAATAACATGCGGGCAGGGTTCACATCACTTTTCATTTGATCAAGTCAAGAGCGTGTTTCATAAGCAAATGCAAATGCTCAAGAGCTTTCATTGTCTGCAGCAAGTGGCATGAATTTACCTCCTGGGCCTCCCTGCAGAAGTGTGTACAGGGCTCCCCCTTTGCCTTCCTCATAGTCCGGGGTGGCTTTCTCAGAACCCACATTCTGGAGTGGGGGCCACCCATGTGGCAGCTAACTAAATGCATGCCTGCCATTTATAGCAATCAAACCTAAGACAAGAATACAAAGTCCTCAACACAATCAGTTTAGATGAATAGGCCAATCCAGCCCTGTAGGTTCAAGCACAGTGATCAGCAGTACAATTTTTCAAGTATTAAAGGAAAAGATATACAAACTCAAGTGCCTGGACCACTTTCACCTCTGGCTGCCCAGTTGCTTCCAGTTGTAATTACTATTTATTGTCTTGGGTGGCACCTGCCTGGTCTAGCTACCCGGCAAGCATCTCAACCTGTCTCTGGTTACCAAATCTCTGGCTCTCAGCAGAGGGGTGGCTATCTCTGGCACAGGAAGCACAGCCTACACCATGATGTAGCTGACATCTTAATTCAGTCCTGTAATAATGCACTTTTCCAAAACCACTCATTATTCCATGTTAGATTTCCCAAGGCATCTCTCCTGCATTCACCCACAGAATTACCCAGGAATCCCTGGTTTAAGAAGCATTAGCTAACTGTGCATGTCAACTCCTGGCTGTGCACACCACGTTGATGTCAGGGAGGGAGTTCTTCAAGCCAACATAGGGAAAACATAAATAGTTGGTGTTTCTGTGGATCTTTTATTCCCATATCTGCTAATAAAGCCAGAATAGTGAAATGTTGAAAAGTTTGTATCTGAACAAAGTATATTTTGTCAATTTCTAAGCCATGGGAAATTATCCTCCACAGGATTAATTTACCTGATTTGAAAGTTGATTACTAGGTGAGAGTGCTCAAAGCTTAATCCAACTGCATGCTTCACAATAAATAAGTGTCACCTCAATAAAAATGATACTAAAAGTGTTCATCCTAGCTCCCGAATATGGTGGCTGGGGTGCTCAGTAACAACCACAGCATTGCATGTCCTGTGTTTTGTGAGAATGAAGGGAAAGACTAACTTAGAACTGCTGAGTGGACTGTCTTCCCGTCTCTGCCCAGATCTACTGCTGCTTTGTTTCCTCCACTCTGCAATGCCCGCCTTTTTGTTTTGCAGGACTTTCTGTATCTGTGCCCTCTGGGCTCACCCATGTATACCCTCTGCCCCTTCACAAGTCTGCATTTCCACAGAGGGAAAAAAAAAACAAGTTTTTCTTCCTCTTTCCAGGCCCAAAGATGACACTGAACTCAAAAGAGAAGCAGAAATACACAGTTCATGTGAATACCCTGGGCATTGTGTCCAAAGAGGTGATAAGCTACTCCTTAGTTAATGATCACACCAAGGGCTGACACTGTTGAGTGCTTACACTGTGGAAGCCGTTGGGCTGAGGCCTCTGTGTGCATTTTATCCTCACAATCACCTAATGAAAGAGGTATTGATCGAACTCTTAAGTGGGGAAACTGAGGGACCGAGGAGTGACTTGCCCAGGGCCCATCACTCACAGGGGCAGAATATGGAGCTGCAAAGCTTGGCCTCAGCTTTCAGCCTCTACTGTACAGCAGGAAACAGAACACAGAAGATGGGTCCTTCCTGTCTGGCCACTTGGTGCAACTTGTTAGTCTACAGCATCCCGCATAGGATTTACTTGGCCCAAATTTAAAATGCTGGTGGATTAATCAGGCAGTACTTTATCACCTTCCTCTCCTCTCCTTATCATGTAATCAGTTAGTCTGTTCAAGTACTGTCAACTCAGGTTATTATTAGCTGAGCAATAATTATGAGGATACATGATTTATATATGTAAATAATGGAAGTATTCACAAATTTTCCCTGTCTCAAATCTTGTCTAAAACGTCATCAAGAATGGACATTTTGATGTTTGTAATCTAATCTCTTTCTTTGTATTAAATATGGCATAAGTCCTCAGTCCAATAGAATCTGGATATGACTTTGAATTTTTTTATTACAAATGTTTGTGCCTGGTCTACTAAAAAGACACTGGTGCACTTTTTGTCAAAGGGGTGCCTTTCTAGACTACTTTTCTGGTGCCTTCCGAGAATAATGGCATGGGGAAGAAGTGACCAGGCAGAGCCAGGACTGCAGAAACTAGGCATGCTGCATAGATGCCTCACACCTAAAACTTTGGCTCCATAGCACTGCTCTCATGTGCGTAATTATCCAAAGACCAACTTTCACGTACCAACAAAGTCCAGGAGCAACAACAGCAGAAAGAACTGACCGTTAGAGCTTTCTATAGGACAAGTGCTTTGCTAAGTAATTTACAAATATAAATGATTCCAATGAATTGAGTACAATACTGTACCCATTTAATAGGTGAGAACAGTGAGGTATAATGAGGCAATCCACACGGTGGTGAAATAGCAGAGCCAAGATTTAAACACGGATCTCATTGACTTCTTAGTCCTCTGAATCACCCTGATGCTGGGCCAAGTGACACAACTCCAGCTGCTGCAAGAGCCTGGCAACTAACTTAAATGAGTGAGGTCAGCTCCTGTGAGACAACCGGAAGTTGTGGAGCTAGAAAAGAGGAGTGGCTACTCACATCATGCACAGACCCAGGCCCAGGTGGCCAGAGCTTTGATTTGTGCAGAGCAGCCACAATTCTGGAGTTCACTGTAAATCTACCGGGTGTTTCAGTGTTGTCACTTGGCTTCATAAAAGCACTCTGCATGGCCACAGCCCACACCTGCAGCACGTGTGGAGCCCTTGGCTGCTTTCATCCCCTGCCCTGGCTCCCCTCTCAGAATCCCCACTGCAAGAGCTTGCTGTCTAAGGCTTGCCTCTGGGGCTGGAGGAATAGCACTGAGGCTACAGCACTTGTCTCACAAGTGCAAAGTCCTGGGCTTGGTTCCTTAACCCCCCATGATCTGGGTGTGGTGGCACACACCTGGAATGCCAACACTCCACAGGCTGAGGCAGGAGGACTGCTGTGAGCTTGAGGCTAGCCTGGGCTACACAGTGAGTTCAGGACCAGCCGGGACTACAAAGTAAGACCCTGTCACAAAAAATAAAAGTAAAAAAGAATCAAATAGTTGCCTTCTATGTAGAAGTGTTTAGATATGATTCTCACTCTGATTGGATATTAGGAACAGGAGGATGTCAAAGTTCGAGTCTAGCCTGGGCAACTCAGTAAGACAACTTAGCAACTGCCTCTAAATAAACAAACAGATAAATAAATATTTGGGCTCAGTCCCAAAGCCCTGGGTTCAATCCACAGTACCAAAGAAAAAAGAGGGAGGGAGGGAGGGAGGGAGGGAGAGAGAGAGAGAGAGAAAGAGAGAGAGAGAGAGAGGAAGAAGAAGAAGAAGAAGAAGAAGAAGAAGAAGAAGAAGAAGAAGAAGAAGAAGGACCACCTACCCTGCCAGTTAAGTGCTTTCCTGCACCTTCCTGACTTGGACCAATTTCTTTGTGTGGGTCGTCAAGATGCTCTGAGCTGCAGTTGGTCATTTTATACCTAGCACATTTTTGCTGTCTTCCTACTGCACAGTCAGCTGCCTGGGAACAGGCCCAAAGGCTTATTAATTACCTCACTCTTCCCACTGTCTCCCAAGGCTGAGTTCAACTCTTAATCGGTTCACCTTTCAAATCTTTTTTGAGTTAAATATAAAATCTGCTGAACACGTGAAACTTGTCTTTGTATTACTATGAAGAGACAAGTTCAGTTGCTTTAGTACAATACAATTTGCCTGTCTAAATCTTAGTTTTCTCACATGTTAAATGGGAATAACTGCCCACTACAGGAACCCCTTAGGTGGTGTAGATTGCTAATGCGTAGGAGGCCCTCGGTAGAGGCCAGTTCTTATTATAGTGGTCACAAACCACACATGGGATTAACAGATGCACTAAACACCAGGAGGTCCTACTGCAGGTGGTCCTCACACTGGGGCTATGAGAAATTTATATTGTCTTCGATGTAAGACCAGTCACTTTTTGGGTCAACTGTAACTATGAGTTGAACCTTGATAATATGCATTTTTCTTCATAATAGAAATATGCACAAATTTAAATGATGAATTGCTTGACTGCCCTCTGTTATGGGCTGAACTGTGCCTTTTATCCCTTCAAATTTTATGTCACATTTTCAATCCCTGGTGCCCCTGAATGTAATCATATTTAAAGGCAGGGTTTTTAAGAATGAGGTCATGGGGGGGGGGGGTCCCAATCCAATCTGACAAGTTTGCCTGTAAGAGGAAATAGAGACATGCCAAGAGACCCAAGGATGCATGAACACAGGGGAAAGGCCATATGAGAGCAGAGCAAGAAGACAGTCACCTGCGAGCCAAGCGGAGGGGTCCCAGGAACACCCAAGTCTGCCAACAGCAGGATCTTGAACTTCCCACATTGTGGCCACCCTAGCCAATGGAAATCCTTTTCTTTCCACCACACTAAGTCCTCGGCTGAGACCCCTATATCCAAAGATAGGTCATCAAGTGATAAACCTACAAATTTATTTAACACAAGTTTTATCTGACACGGGAAACTTTCTAAGAAACAAAGACCCAAATAAGCACTTAGGGTTAAGTGTTTATATACTGAGTTGGGCAAGGAGTAGTAAATTATGAAAAAGTGGCAAGACACAAAGGCTGAGCTATGGCAGCTTATCATGGGGGAGTGAGTAAGGAGATAGGCATGAGTTTAACAAGGGTTGTATGTACGTATTTTGTTTGGTTTTATCTTCCTATCATTCATGATAAGGATTGTCTTAGTTACTTTCTCATTGCTGGGACCGAATGCTCAACATCCACAACTTCAGGGAGGAAAGATATATTTTTGCCCACAGTTTCAGAAGGTCGTAGTCCATTCACAGGTAGGTGGCTAGAAAAAGGTGGAGCCACATGGTAAGGCCAGAGTCAGAGTCAGAGATCCTTACAGAGCATGGCAGAATAGAGCCAAGTCTAGAGGAAGGACAGAGCTAGAACTCACCCCTCCAGGTCAAGCCCCAAGCATCTGCCCCTTCCAGTCAGGCCCCACATACCAACATAAATAGTATCCATGGGTGCATGAGTCTTTTGGGGGACACTCCAATTCACCATGAGAATGTTATTTTCCTTCTGTATAGAGAGGACATCTTCCATGTGGGGTTTTCTCTCTGACTTCTAGAAAGACAAAGGGAGGGTCAGAGTGCCTATTGGCTTTAAAAGAGCCTTTCACTCAAAGTAATCTTTATGCCTAAATGGCATGGTTTGGAATGGCAGAATCTGCCCTCCCACACAAACCCAGTATCTTTCTCCTTTGAACCTTCGTTTCTGCTTAGTGATGCAGCAAACAGATGGAAGAATGATGAACTTCCAGAGTAAGGTCATGTTTGCCAAAAAACCCATCTCCTGACCTGATAGCTAGGGGATTTGCTGAGAGCATGACAGTGGCCTGTCAGTGCTCTGTCTCTGCTTATCAGCCCACACCCCTGAACGCATGTCGGGCAGACTTTAAACTGCCAAATTCTCATCTTTGCACACAGGGTGGGTGTTCTGTTTGTTTATTTGATTGTTCATTTCTGGTGGCTGAAACCCACCCTGTCATTGCTCAGAGCACGCAGCAAGCGCCAGAGAAGTGATGCCCAGCAACTGGTGGAAGCAGGAACACCCCAGAACGCTCACTCTTTAGTGGGTTCCCTCCACCAACACTACACTGGCTTCCAGAGTTTTCCAGGAGAATAAGCTCCTTTTGCCCACACGGTATCTTTCTTGGCAGCAGACCTTTTAATGGCTCCCCTCTCTACAGTGTTAACACTCTACTCTTCCACCTGAGCACCTCTTAAGTTAGCTACTAGTTCTCGAACTCTAATTTCAAGGTACAATGCCTGGGAAACTAGAACTAAGAAACACGCGTCTGGCTTCCTGTGTGTGTGTATATGCAGCCACCATATTTTTTCCCATTTTATTGATATACATAGCGCAAAATTTAAGGTTTACAATGAAGTTGAGCATTCTGTGTACCTACGTATCTTGTTAATGTGACAAGGACTCTCCCTCTCTCCTTTTGTCCCTCCCTCTACCCACCTCTCCCTCCCTCCCCACCCTACCCCCCAGTTTTTCATTTTAAGTTCCATGAGATAGTTGTGATCTGGGCTTCTCATATCAGAGAGACCATTCTGTATTTCACCTTCTGCTTCTGACTTACTTCACTAAGCATGATGTTCTCAAGTTTCTTCCATGTGCCTGCAAAAGCCTCCACGCTGTTGGACTTTATAGGTGCATAGTATTCCATCGTGTATAAACACCACAGTGTGTGTATCCACTGGTCTGTTGACGGGTATTTTGGCGACTCCCATATTTTAGCTATTGTTAGTTGTGGTTGTGCAGCCACCATATTAACACAGCTGCTGTCCTCCTAGTCTAACAAGCTGACGTGCTGCACTGAGCTTTCTCCAGTCAGTGGTATCTGCGAACCCCCTGTGGCCTCCACCTGCAGGGAGGGCCCTCTAGTGGTCCTGTCCTCTACTACCTTTTCTTCTGACCAACTGCTTTCAAGCTTTTCTTCCATAAACACAAAACTCCAGCCTTTTCAATGCTCTGGCCTTTTATTAGCTTGTGCTCTTGTGTCATGTTTATATTTTGGCTAAGGGTTTGCCTCTGCACTGTATGTTCTTAACATATTGTCTTGTGGCCATGCCATGCATTTCCTCATGAGGCCACTCCAGAATCTGCTGTGAAATTTGGTTAGTCCAGAGGGAAGAGATTGATTGATTCTGAATAGGAGTGTCAGAGGCTGTGACAGACTAAACTTCTTAGAAATGGTACAAGCATCTGAGGTGTGTGGTAAAGTTTTGGTTAAATACCTCTACCTCTAATACTGTTTTCCTTTCCTCACGATTTGCCAGGGTGCATATCAGGTTTAGAACCTCTCGGAGATCACTCAAAATGACGCTAAGGACACTCTACCTTAAGTAACATTCCACATTCTGTGAGGACTTCATCCTTCACAGACAATTGACACCCTAAATCTGTAGTGCTGGAACGAAGACAGCACTGGATTAAGCTTCCAGACAAGTCTACTGGGGAAACCTAACCTGATCATGCACTTCACCTCCTCAGATGTTTTGCCAGTAAGATCCTCCATCTTTCCTCCTTCTGGAAAGGTCTGCTTACTAAGCTGTTTCTTCAATGACTTTGGTGACTCCCTTATATTAGCGTATAAATCCTAAGATGCACCACCAGCTTGGGGGGTGGACAGGAAGCATTCGAGGTCCACCATCGTGGTTAGTGCTGCACAATCCCCTGCACTTTCAAGGGCTGTGGCTGACCCATTCCACACTTCTCAGCTACTTATGTGCCTTCTGCTCATTTACCAGTAAAAAGGAAATAAAAGTGTGTGGTGTGTTATTTCCCTCTTCATAGTCTGCCCCATGAATTGATTCAAGTAGTAGAGAGGGAAGATTTCAAATAGGCAAATGTACGGTGTAAATCCACTCATTACATTTGAATTGGCTTCCTCTGAAGCAGGTCATTCTGCAAAATGACAAGGGTCTTAATGCTGCCTGTAGTTTAAATATGTTTAGTAAGAGAACTTTTCCCAGCAACCTGTTGAAATACTAGTTTAGACATGATACAAAAGGAATTAGCAATGATGACCTGCTGTCCACACAAAACTCTTTGTTTGGTTTTCCAGAATTTGTTCTCTAAAGTTTAAAAATGTTTGCTTTTACTTTGTCTCAGTGATGGCAAGTGAGTTTGTTAGACTAAAAATTCAATGTTATTTTATAATCTATGGCAAGCATACTGACCACCAACGCTGCACTTGGCGGCTCCTTGAGAACAGGTGTCATCTTGCCCGAATCCTTTTTTTCACCTTCTGTATCCCACATGACCCTCTTGTGGAGTTTTTTTTCGATGTATCTCAAATCTTCCTTTCCTTGCTATTTCTGCTTTGACTATTTTGTACACTACATTGATTCATAGTGCATGTCACCTCCCCCAGCATCACCATAATACTTCCAAACTGTCTGCCTGAAATTCTTCACACTCCACGCAAATATGCCACGTTTGCTAACCATCATAACACGTGCTTCCACGATGTCCCTCCCCAGATTTCAAAGAGAAGTGCCCTTCATGTTCCCTGTGGCTTCCCCCGTTGCCTTCCAGTGTTGTCTGCCTGACTTCCAAGATCCTCTGTAATATAGGCTGCATAGCACAGCCCACCATATTTTTATTTCTGATTACCTAGCATGTTTTCATTTTGTTTTCCATATACTGTGAATAAGCTTTCAGGACCAATAAGTGTTATTTTCAGATTGTGTTTTGCCAGACACCAAAGGACTTAACTTACACAGATTATTGCTAAATGACAGTCCCTGACACTGAGCAACAGATAGTCCTGGTCCCTGTTATGTCCACGACACTGTTCCTTGCCATTCTTAACTCCTTTTCGTTCAAAACTAGCTTTCCTAGAATGTCTTCCTCAACTATGGGCACTCCTGTTGATCTCCAACCTTCAAGTTCTTCAATTTTTATAAACTCTTATACCCAAAACAGTTTCCAAGAAGGAAGAACCCCCCACATACCACCTTGCTGCACTGGGCAAAAACTCTTGACTTAACCCATATTTCCATCCCATATCACAACACAATGGAGCTCAGTGATTATTAACTTTTTTTCCCCTTTTCCAAATGAGATTATGTTGACTTTCCAATTAGATTCTCAACTCCTTTAGGGAATAGATCCTGCACCCACATCTGTAGCTAATAGTACTGAGCATGGATGAGATTTGGGTTCTATAAATATTGATTATTTAATTACTGGGCATAATCTGTAACTAAACCAGAAAAATTAAATGTTGAAATCTTTCTTAAGGCAAAATCGATACCATATCTACTTTGATTCCAGAGGTATCTAATGTGAACCAAAAGTGTGATCACTAAACAGGTAAAGCCCATTCTGGAAAGCTGTCAAAATTGTCCAGGGAAAAGAAAGGATCAGTTATATAAAAGCCAAGAATAATAAAGTAGATTTCAAGGCAGCTTCAATTATTTGGAATACTAAGTAGCTATTCAAGATTATTAATATGCACACTGCAAGGCAGAAAAGCTAGGAAAGCAACATCATTGCCTTCTTGTTAGGGACTGAAATTTTCTGAGGATTACCTGTTGTCATGGAAGAAAATTATTCTCACTATATACCCAACAGTAGAGTCACAAAATCTCCAGCAAAAGCTCAAAAAAAAAAAAAAAAATCCCACAGCTCCAAAACCCTGCCATCCCATCTGTCTTTTTCTTCTGGAGATCTGAGCTGTTTTAGGTAGATATATACAACATTGAAATAGAAAATAAAGTTGTCTCCTGAAAATGCCTTGTCATTTTCTGCCCTCCTATTTCAGTTCTCCCATGTGGTCTTATATTGATTGTCATTTCTTCAGAGTATTTTTAGGATTTGAATATGAGCAGATACTTTGGATTCCTATTTGTTTTGCCCCTTCCTGGGCCAACTGCCTCCAACCCCTCCCTAAACCACTTTGCCAGCAGAAATTGGTACACCTCACAAGCAGCAGTGTGAACGGTAACCTTTGTTTATTTTCAGGTTTTAGATTCTGGTGGGAAACATCCATTTATAAGTTAGGTGTCCACTAAGATAAAGAGCAAGCCTTCAAACTGTACCTGAACTTATAATGAATACCTCCTTGGATATGGGGAAGCATCCATCTGTGTTTGGTTTCGACTGATCTCTACATGCTACATTTAGGAAGCTAGGCTCTGCCCCAAATGCCAGCAGTCTTAGATTTCATCGTTCAATTACCTACCTTGGAAACACGATGAAGCCTATGTATCTTCCACCAGCAGAGTACACAGGAATGTCTTATATTGCTTCAGTAGCTCCTCAGTCCTTCTAGAGCTCATGGATCCAGACTGAAATGATAATCCCTAATACCCTTACATTGGCTGTGCCAGCACTGTTCTAAGTTGTTATATATAATAACCCATTTATTCCCACAATAATCCTATGAGGAGCTCCTATTATAATCCTATTATGCAAGCAAAAGAACTGAGGCCAGAGATGTGACCCATTCAACCTCAAACAACTGGTTAACAGCAGAGAGAGAGAGAGAGAGAGAGAGAGAGAGAGAGAGAGAGAGAGAAAGAGAGAGACTTGAACACAGCCATCCTGGCTGGCTGGTGGACCCAGAGACCATCATCCAACCATGCTGCTTAATTCCAATTAGAAACTTTTAAGGAAAGATGGTAAGAAGAGATGGAGGTAGGAAAACAGTGCTTCCCACCCTTTCTTGTGATTTCATGGTCTCTCAAATGTATTTAATGTCCTTTCCTAATGTCTATATGGCAAATAGAGACCTAAACATGATCTCCTCCATATTATCTTGAGAAACACTATTAAAACTTGACAAACAGTAAGCCTTGTTGACCTTCTGAGTCTTCTGTTTAAATAAGTAAAAAATTTATTGTTGCCATCACAAAGGGTATCTGAAAGAATGTTTCAAATATACTTAACAAAAAAGTAAGCACTATCAGTTTCAATCTGAATCATAAAATCATAGTTCCACCAGGCAGAGTACCATGGAAGAAAGGAGGAACTTACACATCTGCCCCAGGGATTTGACAAAGAAGAGTTAAGCACAACAAACTTGCTGACACCTCCGAGGGCTGTGGCCCAGCCTGGTTTGCCTTAAATGGACTGGAGAACTGAGTCAGAAACTCTCAGCCTTAACAATGAAAACATTGACATTTCATCAGGAATAAGCAGAAACCTATGACTGACAACTTTTCCCACTTCTAAATAAATAGAGCACCTATAGATGAAAAGGTTTCGTTAGCAACTATTCTAATAGCAGTTAGGAATAATTACCCCTTTAAGTGCTCCTTCTAGTCCTCCCTCTAGGAACCAGGTGGTCTAGATTAGCGTCACATCTTTTTATTTGTTTATTTATTTATTTTGAAGTACTGGGGTTTAAACTCAGACCTCACACATGCTCAGCAACACCCACCCACCCTTGCAATGCTGGAGACAGAACCAAGCGCTTGTAGACTCCACTATACCTCCCACCCAAAGGAATATAAATTTGATAAATTTGAGCAATTGATCAAATGCATTCACAAAATTTATGTGCTTGCAAAATGTATGCAAATTTGACGTGTGTCCAATAAATCTCTGTGTGTGTGCAAGTGTGTTTGTATAGAGATCATTTTGACTCACTACCCTCTGTGAAATTTTTTTGGTTGACACCATTTCTGAACATACAATAGGTGGGAATTATTAACAAGAGCTGAAATATGTACATTCTTATCAGCTACAGGGTGTTTTCATAAGCATTGTTTACCTAGGCTTTATAACCACTCTGCACATTGGGTTTTATTAACCTTATTTTATAGGTGAGGAAATAGGTCCAGAGAAGTAAAGTGCTTGGCGAAGGTCGAAGAGCCAATAAATAAATTGTCAGTGTGAGAGTTGACCCTGGCTTTTTGACTCCTTGTTCCCTGTTTGTTCTACTACCCACAACTTAGCTTTAGACTATAAAGGATGAGGAAGTTCTATTTTGATGGCTGGCAGTAAAGAAGGTGTTTCAGGAATAACCTGTCTGAAGACTAGAGTTTGCCTAGAGGGGGACACAGATGAGGAAAGTTAGTGAAAACTGTATCTAGACCAGAGTTTGTCCATCAGGTTATGTGGCTTCGCTGGGGCCACTGGGAACCCTGCTTAGCTTCTAAGACCAGATGCATTCAGGTGGTAGGCCCATAGACCAAATGTAGGTTGTATCTATGGATACTTACCATATTAAAATTTAAATTGATAAAAATTTTAAAATATTTATGTTTGTTTAATTATAAACCAATTATGTGTTAATATGTTCTATGAAGAATAGCTGGGTTTTCCAAAATAAAAACAAACTTAGATGAGTGGAGATGTTTCATATTTTGTTAATGTCTTTAATGTCTGGCTTTATAGAAGCAGGGGTCTTAGGTTTGCTTCTGCATTTTATCTGATGAACACTTCACATCTACAGCTTATGGAAGACACCAGTGTATATTCCTGACAGAGGGAGAGTAAAAGGGGTAAATGCCATTTTAGCATTAAAAAGAAATAGTTTAGGGCTGAGGGATATAGCTCAGTGGGAGAGTGCTTACTTGGCATATGTGAGGCCGAGTTTAATATCCAGCATGGGAACAATTAATTTTTTCTTTTTTATTTATTTCTCTAAACTTTCACAATGAACTCCTCCCTGGTGTGCTTGCCTACCTGGCACCTATCTAGCCATCTGTGTGTCTAGTCTGTCTGTCTCTCTATCATCTATTCATTTGTAGTGCTGAAGACTACCCGAGCCTTCACACTGGGTAGAGCAGCCTTTTTTTGTTTTTTTGTTTGTTTTTGTTTTTGTTTTACAGTTTTTGATAAGATCTAAGTCACTGTGTTGCCCAAACTTGGCTTCAACTTGTGACTTGTGGTACTACTGCCTCCAGCTCCCCAAGTGCTGGAATTATAGGCAGGCATCATCACACTCAGCTAGTTTAATATTAAAGTTCCTTGCAAGACCCCTGGAAGGGTCTGGAGCAAATGTACCATCTCCAGCTCACAGTGAAAATTCCTGCCTGTTATGATTTGGATCTGGAATGTCCCCTGCCCCAAAGCCTTATGTATTTAAATGTTGCAGAGTACCTATGGAATTATGTGCTGTTAAGAGCTGGGACCTGATTGGCAAATGCTGGGGCTTGACTCAGAAGGGCCAGATTACTGGGACAGAACCCGGGAGGTTCTGCCTCCCTCACTTGGCTTCCTGTCTCTATGCCATTAGCACCTTTTCCTCAGGCCAGGCCTCCGCCAAGCCATTCCACCACTGCCACCCACCCACAAATGGACTGATAACTTCTGAAACTGTGAGCTAAAATAAAACTTTCTCCCCTCATGTCATACATGTTAGGTATTCAGTCCCAACAGTAAGAAAGTAACTAAGACACCACTCTATAACCACTTCAGTACACATGAAGACCAGCGAAATAACTGCATCTTTGATTAGAAGTGAAATTACAGGTCATCTAGTCTAATCATTCACCAAGTCCCACCAAGTCCGCTCAAAACTCCCCATTGTGGATACTTGAAACTGTAGATAATATCAAGCCTTATATCAACTATGTTTTCTCCCTTATAATCATATTTTTGATAAAGTTTAATTCACAAAGTAAGCATAGGAAGAGATTAGCAGCAACAACAATAATAGAACAATTACTGTGTTAAAATGAAGGTTACTTGAAAATGGTGATACTGCAAGTCTGCCTGACAGCTGAGAGGGCTACTAAGTGATGGGGTGGTGCGGGTGGGGGGGGGGGTGGTGCGGGGGTAGCACACAGAAAGGATACACTGGACAAAGGGATGACTTGTATCCCAGGTGAAATGAAGCACACACTACTAAGAATGCTGCAAAATTTAAAACTGACTGTTTATGTCAGGAATTTCCCATTCCTCATTTTCTGAGCATAGTTAACTATACATAGGTGAAATTATGGAAAGCCAAACTGCAAATTAGTAGGGATTATTATATGCTAAAAGGTCTCTAATTTCTGCATGGGCCTGGCTGACCTCTGACACCCCATTTCTTTCTTCTCTCAAGCTGATCCAGGCTCTGCTTTCTTCTGCCTCTTCCCTTTCACTCCCAAAAGAAAGGCAGTGGTACCTGGGCAACAGTTGAAAGTTAATAGACAGTGTCACAAATAACACCTCATTTACTAACACAAAAACTGTACACAGAATACACTTATACAAATCGCATCAGAGAAGCACAGAAGCACTTGCTAGATCTTATAGATACATTATTCTATTATTTTATGTCTAGATGGTGGAGACTGTTTTGCTGGATGCCCAGCATTTGGCAGCTCCCTATTCTAAAGCATTTTATATACTGATGCTAAAATCATCTTCCTTTCTTGCTGATCTGAACACGCCACCATCTGGAGTCCATTTATAGCCTCCCGTTGCCCTTGGGATAATTTACTTTATTACAACGTTGGAGACTCTGCATCTGCCAGGACCTCTGCGTTGCATTCCTTAAGAAAGCAGTGTTTAGGTAGCTGCGGTTTGATTCACTCATTTGTTCATCCAGCTATCATCATTCTGTGCATGGGGTTATTTACTTAGCATCTATTAAGTGCTAGGCATTGTATCAGCTGCAAGAGAAAAAATGTGAAGAAAAATAATTTCTGCCCTCAAGGCTTTATCACCTCTAATGGGTCAGATAAGCTCATCTGACTTAATGCAAGTACAGCACAAACTGAGGTGAGAGAGGCAGGAAAGGCAGGCTCGTGGTTGGAGTTGAATGCTGATGTTGTCGTGAGAAACGGTCAGTCCAACGTGGGAAGCGCAGAGAAGGCTTCCAGTAGGCGGTATTGATTGATCTGTATAAAGATGAGCAGACTTCTGTGAGCCGGAAGGGAAAGACAGAGAAAGATTGCCACGGATTTTTGCTGCCTGTTAGTTAAGTTAGTTCTTTAGGTTAGTTCCTCTTGCCCCCTTTCTCTATCTTCCTGGAACTCTGATCACACAGAATTTCTCCACCCCACCTCACCCCCCAAAAAAATGTCCTAAATAACCATGAGCACGGTGGCTTTGAACATATGATTTTTAAAAAGGCGTTTCCAGGATAATAGTTGTAAGTAGCTTATGAAAAGGCACAGACAGATTTTGTTTCAAGATTATAAGTGTAATGAATAGAAGATGAACTTAGAAAGAATGACACCCTTCTGGCAGTCATCCCTATCAGCCACTGTCTCTGGCTGGAACCTCTAATGCAAATAGTACAAGAAAAGCTTATCATCCCCTAGGGGAAATTTACATGATACATAGTCCTACATTTGTCATTAGCAGGCTGATGGCAGATACTTCTCTTTAGAATTCTTAAAAACTAAAGGGAGTAAGCCTTAGCATTTTTAGATTCAAAGCATGTTTCATTATTCTGCCACATTTCTCGCAAATGCATATTCATTCCATAAAAAAAAAAACCATAAAAATAGCATTAGTATCAAGTACACAAATGGTTCTATCTGGCACCCTCAGTAAAGGCAGGACAGGAAGACTTGGGTCAAGATCTGCCTTCCGATTACCCACTTGCTCAGCCTTAGCCCTTGGGAAGGCCATGTTTTTATTTGACTCACTTTGGTTATTTCATACTGGAGTGTTGGCAAAGTTGAATAGGAAGACAAAGTTGCATATGAGTTTATTTTTATGAGCTGGTGAAGCAATGCAAAACATTTTCAATGGGGGAAATATTCAAAGTGGGACATGGTGGGAACGCTGGACTCCACACCAGACTTAGCAAAGTCCTCATAGTTGTGGTATTGGGAGAGTCACTAGCTTGGTGTGCACATTTATCAGAAGACAAGCAAGTAGGCAGAGAATGGAGAAACACAAAAAAGCTCAAGTCATCTGTGATTTCCTTGGTGTTCTTGGTGGTGATGGAGGGGTAAGGTCTCCAAAAGCCAAAGCTTAGCAAGGGGCAGGCTGCCTCTGCTCCTTCTCTATCCCTTATCCTAGAGCCACTCTATATTGTCATAATTTTGAACTCTGGCATATCTCTCTCTTCAGTTCTTTTTCAAGAGCTCCTGCTCAACCTCTCTCCTCCTTGGCTAGGTTTTCATCTGGTGCCCTCTAGGTTAGTCAGTGTAACTGCTGCATGAAACTAAAGGCTGGGGCATGGTTCAGAGGTTAGAGCCCTTCCCAGGAAGCAAAAGGAAGTTTGATCCTCCAGCACCACATGATGTCTGAGCATGGTGGCACATGCCTGTAAAGCTGGCACTCCAGAGGCTGAGGCAGGAGGATTCTGTGAATTTGAGGCCAGCTTGGGCTACACAGTGAGTTCAGGACCAGCCTGGACTACACTGTAAGACCCTGTCCAAAACAAACTAAAACAAAAACAAAAGACAACTAAAGCCCAGAAAACCAATCCTCCCCATCCTCAGCCCCAGGTAGTGCAGAACTGTAATCTCAATACTTTTGGAGACTGAGGCCAGCTTGGGCAACTTAGTGACTTAGTGAAACCCTGTCTCAAAATCAAAATAAAAAATAAAAAAAGACTGGGGACATAATGCAGTGCAAAGCCCTGGGGTAATGCCTAGTCCTGTTCCCCTAAATTTTTTTGAATAGGTAATATATTCACATAAAACAAACAGCGCGCACACACACACACGCACACACACGCACACACATATATACTTATGTATGTGTGTGTAAAACGTTTTGCCTGTCTAGCCCCTGCAGCCAACTCTAACCACTTGCAACATATCTCTAGCATTTATGTAAATACAAAAATGAATATGAATTTTCTTCCTTTATATTCACAAGGTAATATATTCACACTTCGCAGAGCCATGTGTTCTGATCATCTATTGTTATGTATCAAATGCCTCTAAGTGCATGGCTTCAAACAATTATTATCCTTTCATAGTCTTATGGATTGGTGGGCCTCAAGTGGATAGTTCTTGCTCCAACCTCACAATGGTTCTAGTCAGATGTTAGCCATTAGAAAAGTCATCTAAAGACTTGGCTGGACTGGGCATCCGAAATCACTTATGAACACCACAGTTGCTGCTGCTGTTTGATGAGATCTCAGCTACCAGAGCACCTCCACGTGGGCTCTCCTCGTGGCTCGGGCTTCTCACAGAAAGGAGGCTGGGTTCTGAGTGGGCACATCCCAAGCACAAGCCTTCCAAGATAGCAGGAAGTGGAGGCTGCCAGGCCAATTAAGGGCTATTTACAGAACCGGTGAAGTCATCTCTGCCTAGTCAGTTGGCTCAGGGCATTCACAAGGCCTGCCCAGATTCAATGGGATGGAAAGATAAACCCCCTCTCTTTATGGGAAAGAGGCGAGATCGCACCACAGATGAGCTTGAGGGAGAGAAGAAGCTAAAGTGCTGGTCTTTGGGAAATATAATCTGCAACACCATCTGCAGTACCTTTTTTCTGCTCTTCTTACTTTCCTTTTTTTGAGGGAGGGTTGTTACTGAGGATTGGACCCAGAGCCTTGGCACTGAGTTGCATACCCAGACCATTTTTTATTTTGAAACAGGGTCTCACTGGGTTGCTAAATTGTCTAGGCTGGGCTTGAACCTGTGATCCTCTTGACTCTACCTCCCAGAATGCTAGGATTACAGGCCTGCACCACCATGCTTGGTTTACCCAATCTTTTCTTGCTCTAACATCTAATTCTGTTTCTGTTTCCACCAAACCCACTAATTCAGGCAGTCATTACTTTGTAGCCAGTCCATTGTCAGAGCCAATTTCCTGCTCCTCACCTTCTCCTCATTGCCAATAGCCCATAAATTTATTTTCTCACCAAACATATGTCCACAGGCTTCAGTTTTGATGTCATTATCTTACCAAAAACTGGTACCTCAGTCTTTAGGTAAAGTCACAAACTGCTCGCCAGTGGTCTTGTTTGACCTCTGTGATGTTGGCCCATGTAGGATTTACATTTTTAAGCTTACAATATTGGATCATCAAATTTTATATAAAAATATAGTGAATTTCCATTTGAAAACTGAGTTCTCGTCTATGGAAACATTCAATTACTTAATTAATATGTTCTAGATCTAGGGATTAATCAAAATAGGGGAAAAGTCTTGTCCTTGTGAAGTATAATTGTAGTCAGAAGACAGCAGACAGCAGACAGAACAAAATATATAGAACACTGGATGCTGATAAGCTCTGTGGAGGGCAGGGAGAGAGATAAACAAAGAAATGGATAGGAAGGACTATAATTTTAAATCATGTAGACACGGAAGCTTCACTGAAATGGTGGCATTTGTGTGTAAAAAAATGCAACGAGGGGAGTAAGAGAAACATGGAATTCTAGTGGCTGTACCATATCGGGTAGCCACTAACCATATGCTGCTATCTAAATTTATATCATTAAAATTAAATGGAAGATTCAGTTCAGTCCCACTTGCCACATTTGAAGTGCTCAGTAGCCCCTGGTAGCAATGGCGGTAGCACCCATGGAGAACATTTCCACTCATGTTGATAGTGCTGCTGGCCAGGGGTCCAGGCAGTGGACACAGTAAGCACGGAGTGCTGGGGTGGGACGTGGCTTGATCTGAAATAGTGGCATGGCTCTTCTGTTGGCACATTCTTCCTCTTCCCTGTAGTCTGCTTATTTTTACACTGAGAATACATGGCTCTTGTCATTTCTCGCCTTAGCCTATGCCAACTTTTCAAAGGCTCTTATTGATGTTAAGTTTCAGACACTTGTTCAATGTCATAGAATCTATAGGAAGTCTAAACTCCTTGGCCTGGCACTGAAAAGCTGTGCAAAGTACACGGAGACCCAGAACTTGGACAAGGAGACAGGACACATGGCTTGCGCTTTGAGGCAAGTGAGCTAATGGGATGATTTAAATGGCTTGATCAGGGATAATATGACAGAAATATCCTTGAATCAGAGTTTGCTAGAATGTTCTACAAACCGCCTTTCAGGGAGGTGTCAACCTGCCAGTTGGTGTATCATGGAGAACTCTGGAGCATGAGGGGACAGTGGCACGCTGGACCTCAAAGCAATGCTTGCCAACCTGAGCTAAAGCATTTTATCACTAGAAAAACCAGTACAATCTAACATGATACATACAAAATGCATTTCAGCCTTGAATAAATGTACATATAGGTGTTTGGAAACTGCGACAGGGTATGGAGTTTATAATAAGGTCCTTTTCAGTAAAATGCCCATGGGTTAAAGGGATAGGACATAAGGTCTTCTGCAGTGTGTCCCCAGCATCCATCCAGGGATTGCCTCCTATACCTTCATTATGTGATCAATCGCAGCACGGCACATTCTCAGCATCCAGGAGGTTCTGTGAGACTGCACCCTGCTACTTTTGTCACTGTTTTCCTCCTTATTTGAAAGACACTCAATCCCTTTCTGTATACCTGAGTCACTTCAGTTCAGCCTTAAGGTTCAAACAGTTCAAACTTCCCACTCCTCACTGGCTTATCTTCCCAGGGTAGAAGCCTTTCTCCCTCGTGGCCCCAGGAACTTTATTATCCACACTCACAGGCAATTAACAAGAGTACAAGGGCAATGCCGTGACTGTCTATACGTATATTACACCTGGGCCAAACCTTTCATGCCATGAAGGCAGCAGTCACAGGTCACTCTTCCTTTTTCCTTACCTGGCCACATTTCCACGCATACTTGCCAAACATTTACGGTGGGAGGCGCTGAGGGCACAGTGATAAACCACCATGAGGCCTGACCTCTATAATCTTTGTCATTTAAAAAATTAAATGTCAGTTGGTTTATTTAATTCTTGAACATCATCAACAAGACTTCAAGAGCCTCAGTGTCCGACTGACCACGAGTAAACAGTATTTGCTGGCCCTTGGTGATGGAGTTCAAGGCCCCACCAAAGCAGTGTATCTCTCTGGGCTCTGATGCCGGCCTACCTCCTGCAGTGCTATAAACAATGACTCACACCACGGAAGAAAGGCCTTTACAGTTTACCAAGCACATTCAGGAAGGTCAGGTTCCAACATGCTAACAGGGCTTCTTCACCTTTATGTCTCAAGATTTGCACCGACTTTGCTAAGCACTCAACCAAACCAAGCAAAGTTTCTCCCCTCGTCCTTTCATGATGAGTGTGCCCAGAGCGGGCAGCCAGGCCAGGGGCAGCTCTGTCTCACCGTATGCGCCCTGTCGCAGAATACAGAGCCTATTTTGACGCTCCTGGGCAAAAGTGTTTCTAGGAAGCCCCTATGACGCGGGGCGGGCCGCGCAAAGAGCGCAGAGGAGGCGGACGCCTCGGGCGCTCGGGGTCCGCGTCCAGGCGGGCTGGGCAGGCGGGTAGGGCCCGAGGCGAGGGGCGGGCGGGGGCCCGGAGGGGGCGGTGGGCTGGCGAAGGATGCTGGGAGCGCCGCACCTGTGCCCGGGCCGCGGCCCGCCGGCGATGCCTCTTCCGCCCGGCCCGGAGGGGGCGTGTCCCGGCCGCGCGGGGCGGGGCGGGCCGGCGCACCTGGCGGGCGGGGGCGGGGCGGCGCGCGGGTGGCGCCTCGCGGGGCCGGGCGCGCGCCAACGGGCCGCGGCGGGCCGCGGCGGGCAGCGCGCCCCGCGCCCGAGCCGCAGTCGCGCCCTCTCGCTGCCTGGCGAAGGCGCGGACGGCGCGCGGAGGCGAGCGCGGGGGAGAAGCCGCGGGCGCCGCAGCCGCCGGCGGGGCATGAGGATGGCCGTGGGCTCCGTCAGGATGCAGCCGCCGTGCGAGAGTCCAGCGCTGGCCACGGCGGCGGCGGCGGACGGCCCCCTGAGCCGCAGCCCCAGCGCCCGGGAGCCGGAGCGCGAGCAGCCGCCGGCGACCCTGCGGCCGCGGCTGCGGGACCTCCCGGCGCTGCTGCGGAGCGGGCTGACGCTGCGGAGGAAGCGGAGCGTCGCCGGGGCCCGGGTGAGTGGCCCGCGGCCGGCCGAGCCGGCGGGAGGGGCGGCGCGCACGTGGAGCCCCGCGCGCCCTGCGGCCCGTGCGGGCGTCGGGAAGTTGGGGAGGTGGCGCGGGGGCCCTCCCGCCAGACTCGTCCGGAGAGGGCGCGGGACGGCGGGCGAGGGGCTGCCCTCCCGCCCCTAGAGCCGCCCGCGTCGTCCGAGGGGGTTCGGACCCGGGGATCGCAGGACAGAGGCTGGCTGCTGCTTGTCGGGGAGAAGCCGCAGGTGTCAGGGCTGAGCAGCCCGCCCGGTGACAGCAAGCCCGGGCCGCTGAGCGTCACCCCCGTCGGCAGGCCACATGCGACGTGCGCGCTTGCTTCTGACGCCCCGTTGCAAGCTCTGGGTATCAGGACTCACTGGCGGTCGCCCCTGCAGAGGAGGGGGAGACCCAGGAGTTGGAAGTTCCTGGATGAGCTTCTGATTCCTGGGTTCAGGTGTCTCCTGCGCTTGGGGCTCCAGTAGGCCTCCTTGAGCGGGAGGGTGCACACCCCAGGACTCTCAACATTGACCTCAAGGTGTGTGTGCAGATGTGATTTCCTGGTTGTGCGCCCGATAAGCTGAGCAGGTCAGGCATGGCAGGAGCCGAGGAGAGGGCCTGCGGATTGTCCTCTGGGATCTTTAAGCCACTCAGGAGGCCCCACCTGGACTTGAGGACACGGGGCACACTTCCTCAGACTTCCCTGCTCACCAGGGATTGGGGACACCTTATTAAGTCCTACTTCGTTTTCTAAAATTTCGTGGTCGGAAAGAAGTCTTTACTGAGAAGTTGCAACCGTGGACATGATTTGGGGCTGTAATTTAAAACAAAGTATTGGTTGTCCTGCATAAAAGGAAGATCTCGGTGGGAGGTTTTTAGCTCTTACAAAATGGTTTGTGGGAACTTGAGGGTCTGAGAGATAATCTGGTTTTGATGTGGTTTCCTCCGGGTGTGGAAGACCCTAGTCAAGTCTTCAACTTCTCTAGGTTGCATTGCCCCCCTGGTAGGCATTTCCTTTGGGAGAGGGTTGGCCGTGGTTTACCTCAGGTGCATGTTCTGAGGTTTAGTTGGGTATAACTGATGTTCTTAAGATGGGTGCTTAGGAGACGTTCAGAACTGTCCACAGGTGACTTTAATGTGTAGCATCATAGAGTTGCCTGCAAAGAAGATAAAAAAAGAATGTGTCCTCAAGGTTTGACTAAATAATAAACATGGGAACCAAAGACTTTGCGAGAATCTAGGGAAAAGTAGGTCAAATTGTGTTTCCATTTTCCTTGACTGTTCCTTTTCCCTGGCGCAAAATACTGAAGACATGAGGGCAGCTGGGCAATCTGACAAAATTGCTGAGGCTTCCTGTATAAATAGATCCGTAGTGTTCGGAGAGATTTGTGTGTCTTGCATTGTCGGGATGGTTAGGCTTTTCCAACATACATATTTATTCTTATTTTTTCTTTATTACTCTGAATATGATTGCCTCAAATAACGTATATTTTGTTAAGCCTTCTTTGATTCTAATGCTGTATTGTTTGGGGGATTCAAGTGAATGGCCTTTTATTTTTAATAATGAAAGATTGTCCAATTTTTCCAGTGTTGAACACCCATAATTTTCAACAATTTCCTCTTCTGTCAGCTTTGGGACTACTGTATGATTTTGGAACCTTTACCATCAAAAAGGGTAGGAAGGAATTTAAAGGAATTTAGAAGAAAAAGAACAAGTGAAATGCATATCTATTAGGTAGTACCAACTGCATAATAAAATATCAGAGATTACCTTACAAAACCCCCTATTTTCTCATAGTTCTGAAGGCTTGATGTCATTAAATACTTTAGAGATGACTTTGTAGGCTAATGCAGTTTCTAGTAAAGCTGTCTTCCTGGCTTGCAGGTGTCCACTTTCTTGCTGTGAGCTCCTGTGGCCTTTTCGTGGTATCCTTAGAGGGAGAGATCTCGTTTATGAAGCCACCAATCCTACCCTGAGTGTTCATCCTCGTGAACTAATCTAATATTAAATATTTCCAAACTTTCATTCATCTCCAAATATCATTACATTGCATTGGGGACTTGGCTTCAACGTAAGAATTTTGTTGGGAACACACATACTCAGGTCATAATAGGAATGGTTTGAAAGAAAGAAAAACAGGTAAAAATATGTTTCACACTGGGTGGCTGGTGACTTGTGAACATCTGGGGTTGGCTGGGTATCCTCCTGGGCTAGGGCAGTGATGCTTATGCAAAAGTCCTGGCTTGAATCTTGTAAGAATCCAATATGTCCAACAACAAATAAATAGGTAAAGAAGATGTGGTATATTTACACAATGGAGTACTACTGTACCATAAAGAAAAACAAATTCGAGTCATTTGTGGGAAAATGGATGCACCTTGAGACCACTGTGCTTAATAAAATGAATCAGACACATAAAGTTAAATATTGTACGGTTTCTCTAATACGGGGAAAACAAACTATAAAAAATACAAGAGTGATGGAATCAAGTAAAAAAGATAGACTTTGTAGAGAGGGAAATGGGAAAGGGGTGTGACATGTAAGTAAAAAAAATTAAAAAGTGATCGATAATATCGTTTTGAGGACCTTTAAGTTTTTGTCCCATGAATTTAGAGCTGAGTGATCTTGGAGACAAGTTAATAGAAAAATTTTAAAACTTGTGAAGAGGCAGCTCTGTGTGTTCAAAGCTTTCAACTCTTATACTGACCAAGATCTGGAATATGTATGGTTCTTGTGTGTTCTGCCTTGGGCTCCCATAAATCCATACAATTTTAAATCGACTCAGCTATTTGTGGGTTGTATTGCTCAACACAGATGCATTGCAGGTCATCTCTTCCTGGGACAAATTAAGCTGTCATTTGCTTCATATAGTAGAGTTCCTGGATCCTCAGTTCAGTCACTTCTGGTTGTATTGAATTCACTGATGTAAACTGTGTATCTCTCTGGAATAAGTGAGAAAAGACTTAGCTTTGTTCTATGGGAGGATTCTAGTCATGTCTTAAATATCAGTGGAAAGGTAAGACACAGCTTTTAATCTTACTGACAACTTAATACTTTTAAAATTTCATATAAGAAGACTTATAAGAAATTGGTATAATAAACCCCCAAGTTTCAATAGTTTTTTTTTAACTTTGCCCCAGTCTGCTTAATTTTAACCCCTTCCCTGTTTGTGTGTGTGTTTGTGCACGCACGTGTGTGCATGTGTGTGTGGAGGCTGGTGTGTTTTAAAGCAAAAATCCTAATGTGATGTCATTAAATATTTCAGTTTACATCTCTGATAAGGACATTTAGAAAAATCTATGCTTTCTCATGCCTAAGAATATTAACTATATTAATATATATTCAAATTCCATATTCAATCCCCATATTCAGATTCTCTTAAAGATATATTTCTACCTGTAATTATTAGAATCAGAAACTAAGTGAGGTTAGCATGTCATATTGAGTATTTGAGGTTTTAAGTTTACATCTTTCACAATAGTCTTCAAGTCTGTTTTATAGCAGTCTTGCCATTGACTTGCAGGAGAGGGAGATCATATGTCCAGTGCCATGTCCCGTTCCTGGGCTGCTTCATTACTTCTGGTATCATTTAACTTGTCCTTCTATTCTTCATGTTTCCTATAATCTGGCAGTTAGATATAGAGGTTTGGCTAGATTGAGGTTCAAAGGCAAGTATTGTTTATAGGTGGTTAAGATCCACAGCGTCATGTCATGAGGCACATAGTATTGTCCAGTCTCTACTTTTGAGAAAATAAGATTGATTAGTGGGTTCAGGTGGTATCACCTTACCTATTTACCTTCCACCTAATCACTGCAGCCTCACAGATGGTTGTGCCATATCCATTTCATTAAGGTGTACAGAATGGTGACAGTCTAAATCAGTCATTCCTCTTGCATTTACTAATTGGAATGCTGTCTTTGAAGAATTTTCCCGTGAGGATTGTTTGCATCTCCTGAAATTCAGATTTTACAGAAAAGACAAAAGAAAGGCTTGAATTTTTTCTCTTTATCATTTTTCATAGTACTGATTTGATGCCTTAGCAAATTTTAGTAATGACCAATGAGTTCTTTTTATAAGTATCATTAAGAATGTATGGATCTTCATAGATTTGTTTCAGCCCAGTGTAGTAAATGTTCTTTTTGACACTCACTTTGTCCTTGTCTCCTCTGTACTTTCCACATAGTAGACTCTTACTTTCTAGCAAAAGACATCCTGAGTTTATCCTATTCACCTGCAGTCAGCCATTTTTCCAAGGAATATTGTTCCTTTCTACTGCAAATGGTTCACTTTCCCTGATTTTTGCCTCCTTTAGTGGCTGCATTATTTTTACCTTGTACATAAGCCTCCTACCTTAATCTTTTCATTTCTGTTTTAATCCTTCCAGTTGTTCTATTTCTGAGTCTGACATTTCCCTCTGATAAGCCAGCTGTTAACCACCACTGCCTCTTCCTATGTGTGCTGTCAGAATGCTGGAACTGACTGATTTTAGTCTTTGGCTGCTGTGATGTTTTCTGTAATGTTCTACTACGGTCTTCACCCTCTTGAAATTTGTTCCATTTACAGCAGCCAGGTGATTCACAGTTGAGCCAGATTGACTACCCACCACAGTCCGCCAACGGTCTCCAGCTTTTAGATTAGATGCCAGAAGAGAGCTGTCTTCTGTCCTTTGGCCCCTTCTCTTTAACCAGCCTTTGCTAGGCAGTGAGTGACCTTTTTGCTAGTGCTCTTTAAAATACAGAAGCTGGGACAGAAAGTGTTTGGCCCTCAGAACAAGGCTGTTTTTTCATGTCCAGTCATTTCTCCCATGATTCCCTTTCTAAGAGGAACGAAGTGACCCTTTCCCTCTGTCCAAACAGGAGTGCTGTGGGTGTGTCTCAATACCCTCTTCTGCCTGAAACTTAATGTTGTTGAATGGGCAATATATACTGCTCCAGGTTAAATTAGAATGCCCAGTTTTTACTCATTTTAAACACAAATTTGACAGGCAAAGCATATACTTTGCATTTAAAATGAAATCAGCAGTTAACACGTCCTAGCACTTAATGTGTCATGTATGTTTTGATACAAACTTCATTTGACTATTACAATAACCTGTGAGTTAGACTCTTACAATAACCTATTAATTGCATTCCACAGATGTTGAAACTGAAACACAGATGTAGCTTGCCCAAGATCACAGTGTGTGGGTGGGCAAAGGGAAGTCTGATTCCAGGAAGCTTGGCTCCGTAAAACGCAGTCCATTCTCTGAATTGACTATCTGGTTTTCCTCAGATGTTCTGAGGGCAAAGGTTCTATTTACTGTAAACTACCATATCCTTATAGCACCTGCTGATAGTTACCTTACCACTCGAAGAATGGTCAGTAAATGTTTTGATAATACCAAACTTTAAGTTTTCTTTCATTTGAGCACACAGAAGTTCTACTTGGTCTTTTGAATATGAGATGAGGGAGTAGGAAGAACCATGGGGGTTATAGGCACATACTAACTAATATTTCCCAAAATTAAATGGAACATTCAGTGTGTCATAAACACAAGTTATAACCTTGACTCCCTTTGCTTGAGGTCAATCCATACACTTTGAGAATCGACCCAACTTTTTCCTTTCTTACCTGCTCATGGTAGCCTGTAAGAAGACAAAGACCACTAAAGGGGCATGCGTCTTCCAGGGAAGGTGAGTCACATCAGATAGAAGGGATATGTGAGGACCTTACTTGAGAAATGTTGGCCTTGCTGCCCCCAGTTGCTGATAAACCACCAGCTTGAACCTGTGTTTTAGAAAACTGTGAAACATGGCTGCAGATAAAGTATGATCTATTATCATGAAGTACCAGAGGGGGATAGTTTCCAGGACTTCCCTAGGTATCAAAACCCACAGATGTTCAAGTCCCTTGTGTGAAATGGCATAGTATTTGCATATATCCCATGCACATCTTCTTGAATATATTAAATCATCTTTAGATTACTGAAATTCTAATGCATTGTTAATGCTATGTAATGAAGAAGTAAATAATTGTGTTTGTGGTATTGTTTAGGGGATCATGACAAGGAAAAGTCTTCTGTGTTTTTTCCCTTCCCTGAATACTTCTAATCTGTTGTTGGTTGAATGTGTGGACGTGGAACTTATCAGTATAGAGCACCAATTATATGACTATCGCTGTCACTTCCAAAACTATTTGTGAAGAACGGTACAGTAGGTTCATCTATTCTGTTAAATGCATTGAGCTCTAGCAGAGAAATGCACTGGCAAGTTAATATTTTATTTCCTTCTACCTTTTCTATCTTCCCTCACAATTGACTGGTTACATGATTAGATAAGAGGAAAAAAGCTTAAGTCAGAGACTGGGGTTTGCACCCAGTACCACCACTCTGTCTTGCAGGAGTTCTACTCCGAGCCTGAGCTCTGTGGACCTCTGATTCTTTCTCTCTAATGAGATGCACCAGGGTCAAGTTTTTCAAGAATAGAGACAATGTAGATAAAGTGTTAGCTAGGGACTTCAGAGCTTGTGCATTTCCTTCCCCAGCCAGATGCTATTCTAGGCCAGCGGACTCTCATAAACATATTTATGGAAATCAAGGCACAAAATTTTAATTTTGCATGCAATGTCAAATTATATTTTTTTTTAAAAAGTGATATTCGAACATGAAGTGAATATTTTAGATGGTGTCTATATTTTGGTACCATAACAAAATAGGATGTGTTTCTACTGCCTCTTAAATTCACTTGGCAGTAATTGGTAGCTGCTATAGCTAAAAATAGAAGGAAAGGTAGGAGCTAAGTCACTGGTGATGACTTGGAGTACCGGTGATTTTTTTTTTTTAACTTATCATTACATAACAACCATTGTTAAGAGTGCTGCAGTGATGGTAAGTGATCTGGAAGTAGTTTGTGAAAATAACAAGATTTCTTGTGAAGGCAAAGTAGTTAAACTCTATGACTTAATTTTTTTGATACATCATTTATAAGTAGGTATGGAAAAGGGAAAGGCCAAAGGTGCTGTTGTGGCAGGTCTTTATCGTATTCATATAGAAACTTTAATAGAACCTTGAGCGGAGGAGGCATTTTCACCTGTGAGCAAATGACAACCCATAGCGGTTATCATCTTCCCCACGGCCACCCAGCTAGGCAGCAGTTGAAGCAGAATGGAGCCAAGGACGGCCTGTCTCCAGAGACTGTGCTCTTTCCCCAGTGCCGTGTTGACTAAGACTTTGACATTGTAATAGCATACAGTGTATTGAACAATGGATTTGCAAAACGTTTCCAGTCTTAGTGCAAAACATGATTCATTTTCTTTCCATTGTCTTCAGTGATGGCTCCCAGGACCAGGCATTAATGTGATGTCAGCTACTTGTAGGTTTATAAAGCAACCAGAGTTCTTTTTCTGGCTTCTATGAGAAAGTAGAAGAAGAAGGAGAATGAATTTTATGTACCTAGGATTTATGTTTTGGGTCGGAAGATGCTTGATCTCTAGGAGACTTCAAGCTAGATACAGTCATGTGTGCGTAGGGACCTGGCTACTTGCAAGTTTGCGGCTGGAGGGTCACTTGAGCCCCTGTGTTCCAGGCAGTGTGGGCAGTGGAATGAGAACCAGTCTGCCAGAGAGAGACAGAGACAGAGAGTCAGATGTGTGCATACCTGTCAAAGTAACTGAACTCATTTATAATTAAATAAAATAATTGAGAATACACAGATACCTTTTAATAAAATTAAACTTTGGTATGTTTACCTTTTAATGTGATGTGATTACCTGAATAAAGGGCTCTTAATTTTGCTTTTTGGATCCTAGGATTTTTCTTTTTTTTTAAGAATGAAAAGATATAATCCGAGCACTCAGGAAGCTGAGGGAGGAGGATTGCCATGAGTCCAAGGCCAACTTAGGCTCCATAGTGAGTTCAGGACCAGCCTGGGCTACAGAGTGAGACCCTGTCTCAAAAGAAAAGAGAGAGAGAAAGAAAGAAGAGAAAAGAAAAGAAAAGATAGCATTGAAACCAACACAGAGAGAGAGAGAGAGAGACAGAGAGAGACAAAGACATTATTTTGCATGTTCTTCCAGATGGACTATGGGTATTCTAAAGGCTGGGCCACATAGACTCCTTGGTTTAACCTCATTCTAGATAGCAGCACCAAGGTTTTATAATTACTTTACCTCTTATCTAACCTTCCTCTTAGAATTTAACATAAGTACTCTTTTCATTGTCACTAAATATTTTCTTGAATTAAAAAAATTTATCAGCCTGTTAAATTGGGAATTGTTCACCTCCAAATCTGCAAGTATTTCCGTGGGCTATGGAGTGGTACAATGATAATAGCAATTATTATTTAACAAATCCCTACATAACATTTGAAGTAGAACAGTCACTCCATCCTGCTTTCAGCCTCATGTGGCAAAGGGTATCATTGCACACAGAGACTGAGTAAGTTACCTAAGATCACCTAAGTAGAGGAGCCAGAACTGTAACCCAGGAAATGCAGCTTTATGTTAATCAATCTGTAATTCTCTCTGTTCTTTCTCTAAACTGTGTACTTTTTTGGTTAAACTCTCTATTTTTTTTACTTTAACATTTTTAAAATTGGGATGCATCTTGGAATTTAATCATTTGCAGAAGTACTGGCCCCATAAAGTTCTTATTAAGTTGATGTTATATCATAAAATTATTGGTATTTTAGAATAAAGGAACTACAGTAAGCCTGTTTTTATTTTTTAAAATGTACCTTCATAGTTTGTAGACATATAAAAGTAAATTGTAACTTTAAAATGATGCATACAAACAAAATCTATTAATTTATGAATGTGTTAAAATGTGACTTAAAATTATACTAACAGTTTATATGAATGTTGATATTGCATAGGTAATGATTTAAATGTCAGTGGAGAATAAATTCAGACATTTCCTACAAAAAGCAAGGATAGCTTTAGAGTAATGTTGAGGGAGGAAAAAAATCAAATTTGAGAGTAAAAATGTATGTGTGTACATGTGTGTGCTTGCACACACACATATACAATTTCTTATTGGTTTCTTCAAAGGTTTTTCTTTTAAAGATTGTAAAATTTAAGTTTCTTAAAACTGAGCACCATACATATAAAAATGGCAATAGAGTTAGACTTGCCCCTGAGTCACCATAATTTGTTTGATGACTTGTCAGATCTTTCCTTCTGTGACTCAGTTAATCCTTTTTGTACGTTACTTGTTCTATTCATGGGACATTGCTTCTTGCTGGTAAATGCTTTTCTTTTTATTTTGTGCTCTTTGCATTATCTGTAGAGAAAACATACCTTAAGATTTCTACTAAAGGGAAGACAGATCTTTACTAAAGGTAAAGAGTCCTGAAAATCAGGGTTTTGCATTCTAGCAAGTTATCTTCTCATGTTCTTTTCTAGCTGGCCTAGCAGCTGAAACTCCAGTACCTTTGGTGGTTTTGTTATTGAGCTGAATTTATCCTTGTCAAATCGTTTACCTGTAGCTGTTGTGAGGTATACATGCACATACTTGTGATTGCCTAACATACCTATGGTGCTGACTTTAAATCTGCTTTTACTCTGTTGTGATTGAGAAAAGCAAACACCATTTCACCTCTGCTTGTTCTAACACTAAACTGAACAAACACCACAAGTGTATACTTGTATTGTGCTACAGATTTATATTTAAGTATGTTATCTTCTTTACACACACAAAATTGAAAATTAGAGGAAGCCAGCCCTGGTGGTGCAGACACATAATCCTCTGAGAGGCTGAGGCAGGAAGATTGCAAGTTTGAGCAAAGACTGGCCAATTTAGCAAGACTCTGTCTCAAAATCACACAATAAATCTGGTCTGTAGATGTAGCTGAGTGTGAAGGCCCTGGTCGTGATCCCTAGTGCTGTGAAAGAAGAAAGGGAGGAAAAAAGAAAGGAAGAAAGGAAGGAAGGATGGAAGGAAGGAAGGAAGGAAAAGAAAACGAGTGAATGAATGAACATAAATGATGGTAACTTAGAGATTAGAGGAAGGTGATGCTTATTTCAGGCCACTAAGGTCCAGTTTGGCTGAGGTATAGTAGAGAGAGCATTTTCTCTTAGTTTTTCACTTCATGGTTTTGTGATCTCAAGTGAGCCAAACAGCCTCCCTGAACCCAAGTTCCTGGAATGGAATACCTATCTTCTGTCACATGCGTCAGTAGTGTGGTGGGGACTGTGGTGTTTTTTGCCCTGTCTGGCCCTGGAGAGAGCAGTGGCTTGTCCACACTCAGATGTGAACTCAACCTGCCTAGCACTTTAGGTTGATCTTAGACAAATGGAAGGATGAGTCACATGGGTGGGGAAAAAGACAGCCTGCTAGCAGAAAGTATTTGGAGATACAGGAGAAACCTGATTAAATCAAGAATCTATCTGTCATGTCAAAAAGTAGAAAGAACATCTCTCTAAATTTGTTACTAGAATTATTAAATGGTTTGTTTGGCCATCAACAGCATTCTTAGAGCAGTGCCAAAAAAGAACCGGTGGCAGCCCCCTCTGTGCCTCTGTCACTGTCTTCCCAGGTATTTCCCAATATTTTTGAAGAAAAGGCTTGTTGTAATATCTTGTCATCAGTGAGAGCTAGTTCTTTTTTCCCTGTTTTATTAATATGTGTATATGTGATACATAATGTTTATATGAGTAAACGTAATGTTCCTTGAGTATTTTGTGCACATATATTGGGGAGCTAGTTCTTAACCTCAAATTAGCATCACTGCTTGCTTTTTTATCATTCAAGTTTATCATAAATTTTCAGAATGCACCTGCTGAAGCATTCAGATTTCCTACTGCCCTCAGAACACAGCTCCTGAAAGAAAAAGCCTCCTAGAAGTACCCTCAGCAACCTTCATACCTTCAGTGAATTAAACCTTTACAGCCCCAGCAAATACAGTCCCTCAGCCATTGTTTCTGTGATGCTTCACATTTATGAAGTGCTTGTATGTGTTTCACACCACTTTTTCCATAACTTAGGAGTTAGGTATTTCTTCTTTTTATAGTTCCAACAGCATGTTCACAAGCTTTTCTCTGTGCTCGTGCAACCTCAGCATCTGGGAGCCAAGGTGGTGCCCTGTTAGCTGTGTGACAAACACACGGTAAACCTGACCTGCTGCTGCTTTTGCGTCATCACCATCATCACCTGACGTTTTAGATATGAGGGATCCCACCACTGGTGCCTTTTAAGAGCTGCAAGGGGTCTTCGTGGCTGCAGTCGTAGAAATTGAAAACAAAAACTGAAGCTCAAGCTTTGGTATGTTGCTAGGTCAGAGTGAAGAGTCATGGCTCCTTGGGCTGGACTTCTGTGAGTCCCCAGATCTCTGAGAGGTTTCTTGTGTACTGGTCTGCCACAGGTGCTGTGAGGGATGGGGCTGCTCAAACCTTTAGCCTGCTCAGAATTCCTAAAGCCTTGTTGAAATGCAGATCCTGGGGCCCCAGTCTTAGAGACATGCATTCAGCAGCTCATGTATAGAGCCCACGAATCTGCATTTGCAATGAATTTCAGGTGGTGCTGGTGCTGCTCACCTGTAGGCCACCCTCAGGAGATGTCATCTACACAGACCAGAGTCTGGCAACCCTCATTGTCAGGAAAGAGCTGAGGCCAGAAATCTACCTGGCTTTCTGTTTACACCTCCTCAATTGAAGGCTGAGCTAAGATGGTAAGCTAAGACCATAAGGCCACTTTTGAAATAATAATATTGGGAACTCCCCCTTATTGGTTTCTGTAGAGTGACTTGTAGTTAAAAAAAAAAATGCAAAGAAAATTCCAAAACCCCACAGAAACTAACCAACCAGTTGGCCAAACAAAACTCTGAAGAGCTTTTGAAACATAAAGGGCCTGTCTGCCTTTGCTGGTCACGCTGTGGTCCTGTGTTCTTTTCGCCTTTCTCCATTTCAGTCTGCCCTTGAGGTTGCTGCCCACAGGCTTGCATCCCCATGAATCCCCTCCTCAGGCTTCAGTCTGGGCCGGTCTGTGGGAGACCAGGTGGAGAGAGGTCGGGGGCTTCTCGTCCTCACATTCCCCTTCCTGAGGCTGTGGTGGTGACTATGGCTGTGTTGTAGAGCTCCCCTTGGGCTGCCCCTCTTCCTTTGCTTCAGCTCACTGCAGGCTTTCCCTCCATTTCTAGCTGTTCAAGTCTCCAAGAGCTTCAGCATGCCCCAGTGAGTGTCTGAACCTTGTCCGCACATTTAGAGGGCCTTTTTCTGAGAGGTCTCTTGGCTGAAGGAGCCCAGGTTAGAGCAGTCCTGGGAATGTGAGATTGGGAGAGGGTAGCCAGAGTGTGAAGAAGCTCATGAGTGGGGTGGATGGACACTGATTGTGGGTATGGCAAGGAAATGTCTCAGTCCTGGAAGGTTGGATGACAGTAGAGGGAGAGGCGAGGGAAAGGCCTGGCTTTTAAGGTGATGCTGGTCATAACCATGGAGGGTCCCTTTGCTGGGAAGTGACCCAGGTGCCATGCCTGTGTCCTTCCCATGTAGAACTGTGCACGACTGGACTCAATATGAGGGAAGCAGTTAGGTGGAGGTTTTCCCTCCTACTCTGCCTGACATTTTCTTTTTCTGTCCCTACCTTAGCACTCAGGAGCTCTAAAATCTTGATGTGGTGCTTTGACCTTGCAAAGTTTTGTCACAGTATGTTGAACATGTTCTGAAATGCCTGCCAAAACTACATCCACAGGTAACAAACGGTTGAATAGAATAATTACACCTTCTGTTCCTTTGCCCATGGGTTCCAGTGATGGGCGTGTCAAAACCATTTCTCCTTGTTTTGGTGCTCAGCCAAATCCTCTTTTACACTAACCTCACCATGAAGCAGGACTGCAATATGTTGATCCATTCTTTTATGTTGAAATGTCATGCCAAGTTGGAAACTACTTCCCGCTTTGGAAACAGTATAGGGACCGTACAGGCTGGATATTAACATCTTGGATGCCTCATCTTAATAATAAACAGGACGTTTAAAAATAAAATAAGCCACCATTCCCAACATTGTTTTTGTAATTATTGGTTTGGTTTTTTACAAAACTTTCTCTCATAGAAAGTTTCTCTGTGAGGAAGTGTTTGCTCCATCTTTCTGGGTTTTTAAATATATATGACAGACTAGAAAGACCATGAGTGGTGAAGGTGATTGGGATATGACTTTATACAGCTGAGGCGAGTCACGATGGATCATCTCATGTTACTCATTGTGCCACAGGTTTAAAGCAAATGAATCCTTTGCTTTTGCCCCGCTTCCCATTGTTTTTTCTCCCTCTCACCACCCCAACACCCTGGCCATTTTTTCAGTAAAGCTTGTTTGCTGGGTACCCAGAGAAACCAAGTATCCGAAGTACTGAGGGGAAGGGTTCAAATCAGCCAACAAGGGACAGAGCCTCAGTGGATAAATTCTCCCCAGAAGCGCTGTGCTGCAGCGACGTCTTGTAGGAGAAAGTGGCCGGAAGGAAGAGGAGAGCGGTCTAGCGTGGTAACCCTGGTGGAGTCCATGTTCTGTGCGGTACCAGAGGGGAGCTCAGTGAGAGGAGCGCCGTGGGTGGACTTCCAGTCCTACGAGTTTCCTTTCTAGTCTCAGACTCAGGGATGAGAACTGTTCTTGCTAGTTTACCTTGTTTCCACCTCCAGTTAAGAGTGAAAATTCTCCCGAGCCCCATAGTTGGGAGAGGAGGGTTCTTCTTTGGGGACACCCAGGTCTGGTTAGTGTCATTCTATCCTTTTCTGGTCGGGCTCTAAGAACGTCTAAGTAGCTTTTCTCTTGGTCTTTGAGGAGTCATCCCCTTACTCACCTCCCTTGGATGAGCTGCCCGTCTCTGTTTTGGGCTAGGTTCTTTTGGCTTTACCATTCCTGTTTTCCAGTTCTCCTCCCCTGAGCGCTCTCCCTGAAGGTTTTCCTGGTGGGCTGTTTTCCCAGCACCTCTGCTCTGAGTCAGCTCCTCCTGTTGTTTGTTCTCATTGTTTTACTGTACAGCAGTCCTGTGTCTTCACCCTTGCATGGGTTTGCCAGCTTAACTGGCCCCAGCTGAGGGCTCTGTTTCATCTGGGAGAGGGTGCTCGGTGCCCTTTTCAGGAGTTTGGAAGATGGAAATCCACCTTTGCTGCTAGAATTCAGGAAAATAAAAAAGGCCTCACCTCACCCAAACCCTCTCAAATTTTTCTTTGACAATTTATGTCCTCACGTATCTAATCCCAAGAAGAAAGAGGACTCTTGCAGGGCTTGAGGAACCACAGTGTTAACTGCTGTGCATTAGGGACTGAAGTGTTCACAGGTGTATTGACCACTGCTTAATGCTGTATTTTCAAACCAATTTGCTTTCAATAATGACTTCTGCCTTGGACAAAAGATACCCCGGAAAGGCACTGCTCCAATGGAGAAGTAAGATTATGAAATTCAAAACCAGCTTCATTTCTTACTGACAGTAATATACATAGAAGCTTCTATTTAAGCAATTAGCTTGGACAATACTAGGCTAAATGGAAGACAAAGTAAAGTGGATTAAGGGTTTTGCTAATTGTCTCACTGCAGGGAGCATCCTGTGTTGGAGCGCCTCTCCCTGACACCCACACTGCTATCCAGTGCAGCCACCTACTTTTGCCTTTCCTGGTATTTTTTTTTTTTCCTTCTAAAAGTTTGTATTGAGTACCTACTATCTGCTGTGTCCATCAAGATAGTCCAAATTTTGTTACAGTAACAATTAAAATCAAAATCTTTGTGGGTTAACATTTTGCATGTGGGTCTTCTCCCGGTGAGCCACCTGTGCTCCTTATGCCATTTCTATTCAGTATCTCCTTCCACAGGGACTGCAGCATGTGGAGAAGGACAGGAGACTTGCACATGGGCTTTCAAATGCCCAGCCTGAAGTGACTTAAGTTCAGATTTCTGCGGCCAAAGCAATGTATACAGACTTAATCACTTATGAGATTGGGAATGTTATCCTTCCCAAAGCCTTGAAGATGATGAAAAATTCAAAGATTAGTAACATCTACCTCAAGTGCTAGAAGCTGCAAACTCAAATACATCAGGGTGTGATCCCAGCCTTCAGGGACTCAAGGCCCCCTGAGAGAAATAAGCATGTTGATGGCTACAAGTTATTTTTTCAAAACTATACAAATTATGAAATACATTATATGATGACTGCTATGGCAGAGCAGAAAGTACCTTTGGAGCACAAAGGTACAGAGCTACCTCCCTGTGATTGGGGATGAGAAGAACGCTTTGCCTAGGTGTGAGGTAGAAGCTGGGGTGGTCTGCTCATGGGGTTAGGTCTATGTCACGTGGTAAGGGTGGAGTCTGCTTGTTTTATGTGCTGTGTAACATCTGAGCTGATAATTTGCAACACGGCTCTGAGAAAGGCTTACCTGTTCTTCGAGACCTCAAGAAAGAAATGAAAGCAATCTGTCAACAGCAGACAGCTCTGCTGGTTCAAATGAAATGCAGCACACAAGTATCATTTTAATGAAGACTTGCTAAAAATACTTTACTGAGCAATTATGCTACTGACAGTTCTTTGATCTCAAAAATTAAACTTGCTGCTACCATATGAAAAGAACAAAGTCGAGTGTAAAGTAACAGCCAGGGTTTGTTATTAGGCAACATAGGTTGTATGTACAGTACTTTGTCGTCCCCAGGGATTGTGACATATTTTACCTTGGCTATAAATGTGAGTGACATCTTAACAGTGCAAAGAATGTGCTTTATAAACACTCCTCCTCTGACCAAACAAAGCCATGTTCTTGTCCTCTTACACTGCTATGATCCATCTGGCCTTCTTGTCTCATGGGACCTGCAGTTACTTCTCAGTCTGAAACCCCCTTTCTTCAGTCACCAACTTATCTGTTACAGTTTATGCTCATAGCTACTGTCTTGGCGAGGCCCTTTGTCCACCATACTTAAGCCCGAAGCATCTGCTTCTCCCCACATTTTGTCCCCCTACGAACTTCAAACATAAACAATCTATAAGTAGGTTATTCAGTCTCCTTCCACTAGTGTATATTCTATTCCAGTGGCACCAAAATAAAGGACTGTTCTTATAATCAGTAAATTTTGTAACTAATAAGTTTAGTTTAATTAAAAAAATACATGGCCTTTACTGTACTTCACGTTAGCATTTGGTGAACCACTTCATGCAATAGATTTTTTTGACAGAAAAAAAGTGAGATTGTATGTGAATATGCTTAGACTCTGGAAGTGGTTTTCACAACCAACTGCTAAAAACATTTCTCTAGAAGGTTAATCAAAGCGGGTGCTGTGCAAAGTGGAGACAGGAGAGGTTGAAGGCACGGAAGTCAGGGAGGGGCTGTGGCCCTGGTGACAGGGGCTGGGGCCAGTTTTGAGATGGAAGGACTGGGAAGAAGTCAGGCTTTGGGAAGGAAGGAACAATTCTGGGATTACTGATTCACTTTCTGCTTTATTAGGCAATTGAAAATTACAAGAACACAAAGAGTTTGAGGGGAATATAACTCTGTCATCAGTATAATGAAAGATTGTCTCATCCAGGAAGTCCCCTAGATTCCTAAGACCCTAATTTGAGAAATTACGAGCAAAATTGTATAGATATGTATTTGTATGAAAAGTCATCTTTGTTGTGTAAGTTACCACCTATAGTAGAAAGGAAGGGAAAGAAGATACTTTTAAAATAACTTATAAGAGACATTTTTATGTTTCAGTGTTCAGTGTTTTTTTTTTTTTTTTGTTGTTGTTGTTGTTTTGGCTTGGTTTGGTTTGGTTAAGGGACAGAGAACTAGATAGCATTCTGCAACCATCCTGATGTCCCCGTTCCAGCTGATGCTGCTTTGTGGAAATAGATGCCCTACCCACCTTGTCCTCAGACTGCATCTGCCCAGTGCCAGGTCTCTAGATTTGTCCTTCCGGGACAGATAAGCACAGCGCCAGCTGCCTTCAAGGCCAGCCTTGGTTAGGCGGAGAAAGATAAAGTGGAAGACAGTCTGTGTGGGAAGAGAGGAGCTGTCTGGATATAAAGGAGGTGTTTATTTCTGTTATCCACTCCTGACTTTTCCCACTTCTTAAATTTCTATGTGCCTCAAGTCCAGGGAATTGGGGCTTAAAGATACTGCACTCACAGGAGGCTGTGATAGAACACTGAACTTTTGTAGCTAACCAAACAAAACACCCCCAACCCTACCCTCTTGAAAGTGAAAACAACAAACTCTGCTTTTTCTTCTTGTGCTCATGATTTTTTTAAGAGCTGCTGATTTTCATGATGTGAGATGAAACCTTGGTTGATTTATAGGACGCACATGCTCCTGCCTACCCCACCTCATGCCCACCTTATGCCCACCTTCTCCAGGTCTTCAGGTTACTGACTTGTTCCTGGAGCTGGGTGCGATTGAGATCTTTGGGTTACATACTCCTTTCTGTATAATTAGATTGAGGATAAGGCAGTCAGAGGGCTTGATTTCAAACAATAGAACCAACTCTGAAGTTACCGGAAGACTGTTGGGCTGTAGGTTGGCTTGCAGAATGATTGGAAGACTGGAGAGATAGGCCTGAAAGGGGCAGGGACCAAGGGCATTCAAGCACAAAAGCAGGAACCAGCCAGCCAGGTTTTCTGTGCAGCTCACAAGTTAAATGGCTGTGGGCAAGTGACTTACCTTCTCAGCTCTCCAAGAAACAATCACAGATAATAAATGTATTGATATTTGTAAAAAATGTTGGAATAATGACTGGCAAAGAATAGGCAATGTATTAATGTTTGATAAGTACACATTGCTAGTTGACCTTGTGTATACACATATAGTTCCTGGCTAATGAAGGTTTGACTTAAGACCCTTGTTTTGATTTTAATGATCACATGAAAGTGAATCACGTTCAGGAGAAATGATGCTTCAAATCTTGAGTTTTGATACTTTCTCGGGCTAGTTATATAGGAACAAAAACTCTTCTGCTATGCTAGGTAGCCGCAAGGCAAAACCCCAGCAGCAACAATATCATAGGGGAAAAAAACCCCAACGCTTTTGTGGCTTACCTATGATGTTCATTTGTTTAGGTGAGGTACTCATCAGCTTTCTCTCCATGTAACAAAATGCCTGAGAATAAAACCATAAAGGAGGCTCACAGTGTCAGAAACTTCAGTACGTGGTCAGCTAGCTCCATTGCTTACAGGCGTGTAGCAAGGTGGAAACACGGCACAAGGGCATAGTTGAGGAAAACTTACCTAATGGCAGCCAGAAAGCAGAGAATGTGAATGCTAGAGTGAAAAGGGCCAGGGACCAGATAATAGTCTTTGTTGTGATTTCCACCTAAAATGCTCCCCAAAGCCTCATGTATTTGGGTTGTGATTGGATCATGGGAGTGCTGTACTCATCAGTGGCTTCATCTGTTGACAAGTGCAGTAACTGAACGTACTGTTAGAACGTGGGGCCTGCTTGGAGGTAGTTCCCTGGGGTGTGGCCTGAGGGGTGTAAGGGGTGTAACTCTTGTCCCCAGCTCTCCTTCCCTCTTTGCTTGCTGGTTGCCAAGGCCAGTCCCTTCCATTGTGCCCTTCTGCCTTGGAGCCACCTGACTAGGGCTTAAATCTTTGAAAAACCATGAGCTGAAATAAGTCTCTCATTTGAGTCGTGGATGTCAGATATATTGTCTCAGCAGTGGGAAAGTGGCTAATACAGTCCCAAGGCCACACCCCTATGATCCACATCCTTCAACTAGGTGCCACCTTCTCTCTTAAGTACTTCCCAATAATACCCTGCTTCCTGGTAATCTATTGGACCAAAGTTAGAGCCCTCATGACTCAATTACTTCCCCCAAAGCCTATCCGCAAAACATAAGAGACTTTGGGGAACATTTCAGATCTAAACTAGAACAAGTATATCAGATGTACTTTAATTTTTTTACTTATATATCACATCCCATTACCCTTTTTTAACCCCCAAACCTTCCTACATCCTCTTTCCCTTTCTATATAGTCTATCTTCTTACTATCTTCCATCTCTCTGTTACTTTTTTATGGTGTGGTTTTTCTCATATTAGGGAAACCATATGGCATTTACCCTCTGTGTCTGATTCATTTCACTGAGCATAATGTTGTCAAGGTTTGTATATTTTTCTACAAATGACTCAAATTTGCCTTTCTTTGGGGGCAGAATAGTACTCCATTGTGTAACTATACCACATCATCTGTATTTACTCATCTGTTATTGGACATATTGGCTTCTTCCAAGGCTTGGCGATTTAAAAATGTGCTGCTGAAAACATGGATATACATGCATCACTCTTACCTGATGACTTTAACTATTTTGGAAAGATACTCAGACGAGGTACAGCTGGGTCAAATGGGATATCTATTTTCAGGTCTTTGAGGAATCTCCATGCTGTTTTCCATGGTTGTACCAGTTTACAGTCTTCCCGACAACGTAGGAGGATTTCTGTTTATCCACAACTTCCCCAGCACTTGTTTTTGAGTTCTTAATACCTTCCACTCTTACTGGAGTTACAGGGAACCTCAGTAATGTTTTGACTTGGATTTCCCTGATGGCTAAAGATGCTGAACAATTTTCATGTATTTACTGGCCATTCAGGCTTCTTTTTCTGAAAAGAGTTTGTTTATTTCAGATACCCATTTTTTCATTGGGTCTTTTATTTTGGAGGTTCCAAATTTTTCAATTCCTTGCACATTCTTAATAATAGTCATCTGTCTGAGGAGTAGCTAGCAATTTTTTTCTATTCTGTAAGGTTCCCTCTTCATTCTGTTATTTCCTTAGCTGTACAAGAGCTTTTTAATTTTATATAATCCCATTTTTTGATTCTTGGTATTATCTCATGTGCCTTGGGTATTTTATTGAAAAAGCCCTTGCCTATACCTGTATCTTCAAAAGATTCACTATTTCCTTATCGACCAACTACGATGCTTGCATTTTAATATCTAGGTCTTTGATCCATTTTGATTTGATTTTGGTACATGGTTAAAGTTGCGAGTCTAGTTTCATTCTTTTGCATGTGGCTAGCCAGTTTTCCCAGCACCATTTGTTAGAGAGGCTGTCTTTACTCCAGCCTGTGTTTTTGGCCCCTTTACCAACGATCAGATGACTGGAGGTACTAGTAGATGCCTGTGAATTCTCAATTCTGTTCCATTGATCCGCCTGTCTGTTTTTGTGCCAATACCATGTGGTTTTTATCACTGCTGCTTTGTAATGTCATTAGATACCGGGTATTGTGTTGCCTCCTGGTTTTGTTTTGTTACTTAGGATTGTTTTGGCTATTATGTGTCTCTTTTGTTTCCATATAAATTTTTTGTCTCTTTTTTCTAGTTCTCTGAAAAATACTGTTGGTACTTGATTGAGATTGCATTGAAGCTGTTTATCAGTTTAGGTAATATGGTCATTTTGACAGTGTTGGTTCTGCTTGTCCAGGAACAGGGATGTCTTTAAATTCTCTTTAATTCCTTTTTTGAGAGTACGGTAGTTTTCAGTATAGAGGTCCTTCATTTACTTAGGCAGAGTCCTAGGTATTTAATTTTCTTTATGGTAACTGTGAATGGAATTATTTTTCTGATCTCTTTGTTTTCATTGGTGCTGTAGAGGAATATTATTGATTTTTGTCTATTGATTTTATATCCTGCAACTTTGCTGAATTTATTAGTTTTGAGGGTCTTCTGGTAGAGTTTTTGGGATCCTCTAAAGGATCATGTGATCTGCAAATAAGGATAATCTGGCTTCTTCCTTTTCTATGCATATTACCTTTATTCTATTCTTTTGCCTGATTGCTGTGGCTAAGGTTTTGATAACTATGTTGAATAAAAGTTGTGAGAATGGCCACCTACGTTTTGTTCCTGATTTGAGGAGAAATGCCTTCAGCTCTTCCACATTTAGGCCGATGTTGGCTGTAGCATTGTCATAAATTGCTTTTATCAGCTTGAAGTAAGAATTTTGTCAAAGGCTTTCTGCTTTCAATGAGAAGATCATGCGATTTATGTTTTTGCTTTTATTAATAGGTATATTGCATTAATTGATGTACATATATTGAACTAGCCATGCATCTGCAGGATGAAACCATATTGGTCATAAAGTGTAATCTTTTTAATAATTTGTTGCATGGGCTGAAGGAATAGCTTAGCAGCTGAAGCACTTGCCTAGTAAGCCAAAGGACTTGAGTCCAATTCCCTAACACCATATAAACTGAGTGTGGTGGCGCCCACCTGTAATCCTACCCACATGGGAGGCTGAGAGAGGAGGATTGCTGAGTGTTCAGTGCCAGCCTGGGCTACATAGTCAGCTTCAGACTGGCCTGAACGGCAGAGTAAGACTCTGCCTCAAAAAAAAAAAAAAAAAAAAAATTGTTGCCTTCCATCAGATATATTTTGGACTTCTGATATTTTCATTTTGTGATGGGTTCATTACATGGGATGTAACCCCACTGTAAGTCAGGGAGCAGCTATAGATATGTGTGTTGTCAGGTGCTGCTATATAAAGGCCACCTTGCTTTCCAGGCTGAGGCTAAACCTCTAGGCCACCGCCTCTTCTCTGCTGGCACTCCTGTTCCCCTTAGCACAAACTGCCAATCTCCATGTATCAGTTCTGAAGCATTATTCACAACGAAGGACACAGAACTCTTAATGTCTATTTTTGACCTCTAGTTTTACTCTGCTACACATAGGGATGGTGTAGTGGAACTTTTTCTGCCATCTTGCCTTTTTTTAGTTAGTTGTACATTATAATTGCTATTAGCATCCTCTTCTCTCTTTTCTCCTGTTATTTATGAGAAGCAGCCAAAATGGAAACTCTTATAGAAGGTAAATCATCCCATCTCTATGAAGATTTTAAAAATAATTTAAAATTAATATTTAAACGTAACTATTGCCGTGCGTTTGAGGCCAGCCTGGCGACATAGTTCAGACTACAGGGTGAGACCCTGTCCCCCCCCCCCCCCAAAAAAAAAAAGGAAGGAAAAGGAAACAAAAGAAAAAAACATCAGGAGATTTCTGCAATACATATTTTTTCTTTCAATTTAGTTCAAAGAAAATAACATCTATATATTCTTTCACTGAAACAGTTTTGCCTTTAAGGTAAGATTGTTGAAAGTGTTGGAGATCCTGACAAATCCAGAATACAATTTATTTACGGAGAAGCTTTACTTAAAAAAAAAAAATCAGTGGGTAGTAGACATCCCATGTATTGAATTGGTGTTTTTCGTTCCTGGGTTGTTTATTCAGTCCCACTTTCCCTCCCAAACATATCAGCCCATACCTATCATACCTAGGTATATCGTCTTGCATGTCATCCTGATTTTGAATATATGAAGTTCTTAAACATTTATGTATTAGTTATTTTGAAGGTTCAAAGTATCTTTTGAAAGACGATTATTGTTATTGACAGTTTAGCATGAGAATTACAGAATTTTTATAGTGAAACATTAAGATTGAATATGAACACATGTATCTATGTTGCATAACATAATCGTCTTTCAGGTGTCAGGCGCAACAGGGGATTCTTACAGTATGTTGTTCAGCTATGTCCACATGTCATATGTTTGAGTGACCTGAGTAACCACATAAAATATACTGCTTACCATGAGTTGCACCTTGAGAAAGGTTTGAAGAAAGGTTTGAAGACAGTAATTTAAGAAAACAGCCAGGATCTTCTGACATATCTTTGCACACTGTGCGATTAGTTGCTGTCTCAGGCCCAGAGGAACGTGAGAAAGCCAGAGAGAAGGTGGTTAGAGATTTAATTTATCACCTTCTGGCTAATAGGACTGTGACTGTGCAGAGGTGTTTGTTGTCCAGCCTGAGATACATAGGACTTAAATAAGGTTAAATGAAAGGAATTACCTGCTGTGTGTCATGGAATTAATTTATAATGGGAATACTTTCAAAAACAAGTTTCCCTATATGTGTTAGATCTTGCCGATAATAAGTGGCTATTGAAAACCTTTTATTAGCATTGAATCTTCAGAAATGTGGGGGAAAGTAGAGAGAGAAAGTGCTTTTCTAGGAAAGAGAAAGTTCTGGTCTCTGACCATCGTTGGAGCAGCTCTCTTTTTTACCTTCGCAGTTAGGGCTTTGTCTATAATGGTGACTTTGTGTTGCCTTTGTGTATGCATTTTAAAGAAAACATTGGTGGAAATTTGTGCTAATTAACTCCTGGAGCTTCATTTGTTCACCACTGCATTTCTAACATTCCTATTTAAAACCTTGCTGAAAGGAAGTAGATTTGACAGGGCACTAAATCTTTGAGTGGCATGTGGCTTCGCAGGGAGCGAGGACCCTTGCAGAGAACTGCCAACTGGGGAGCTTTGGCTGTGCCTTTAGTTTTCAAGTTTATCATTTGCAATTGTTTGGAATTTCAAAACTTACAAAATATACTTTTCAATTTTTTTGTTTTCCTTTGTGTTAAAATACATGTCACATAAAGTTTACCATCTTAGCCTTTTGTAGTGTGGAGTTAAGTAGCACTAAATATATTCACACTGTTTTGCAATCAGTCTCTGTAATCATATATGGCTTTAAAGCCAGAAAGGTACAAAGCTTTATGGTAAGGGTGCCTGGGATTTTAATACAAAAGGTTTATTAAATATGCCTAGGACTTTAATAATAGGTCAGTGTTCTACATTTTCACATTACTTTCAACAAGGATCTGCTTTCTAATTCATGACTTTTGAAATATGCAGTGGAAATAGAAGAAAATACATGCTTGTTTGCTCACCACTCTCCTCTTCCTGAGGGCACTTCTTTCTTAAAAGTTATTTGTCGGGTCAGTCCTTCCTGTAACTATTTTTATTTCAAGGCCTTTTATGCTAAGGAGCACACATAAAATCAAACTCAAGAGGGTGTAGAAATACAGTCTTCTCAAGCCACAAACCCTAGAGAGAGAGTCATATCTCTTAGAAAAAAAAGTTCAATTATTCACCTTCCTGTTCCAGATATGAGTTTTAAAATAGTTCTAGTCTCACTTAGGAACCGCTTTGAAAGCAAGTATCTTACCCTGGGTGAAAGATTAGTGCAGGGAGGTAGGTAACTGCTTATGTATTTCAGGGTCCTTTAAGACCCATTTTCCTCTGATGGGTTGTTAACTTTATATTTATCTGTGTTGTGTTCTAAGCACTGACGTTTTCTTGTGGCACACTGGAGAGTTGGCACCGTGGACTGTGGTCAGTGTAAGGCCTGGAGATGGAAAAGAAGCTGAAATTCTTGCCTATGGCTTTGAAGTTGCTATTTCCTATACATAAGGGTCACAATTAATAAAAAAAAAATCAGTGTGTAATTTGTGTATCCATGAGTGTGTAGTAAATGTGCCTGTACTCTGGAGCTGAGAGAGAGGTTCAGGTTCCACAGGAAATTGCATCGGCCTGGTATTTTTCAGAACACGTATTAAATGTAGTTGTGACAGTTTATGGCATATTTTACTCTGATGAAGCTAACATAGAACTTGGTTGTCTATAAACCTAACTAAATTCACGCTTTGGCAACCAAAAAATCAAGTGACTGGTATTTGACTTTGGGCTACTTCCCGAATTGTTTTCTTCCCATGCTGTAAGATCTGATTGCTCACAGTGGCAGGACAGAGTGGTGCTAAGTACTGCAGCCAATTGGCCACAAAGCCAACTCTCTGAGCACTGAGATTAATGCGAGGACTTGGGGCAGAGCCCAATTTGTGTCCTTTACTCACGAAGGGCCACTTAGACACAGAAGGGCTGCCGTCTCTTCTTGCTCTGCTCTTTGAATTTCCCTGCTGAGGGCTCCTTCTTCCTCCAAAGGCCCTGTGACCTCAGGGCAGGCAGAGTGGCCTGCTGGAAGCAGCTGAGCAAAGATAAGCACATCTTTCCTAGCAGTGTCTTCACCCTTTCCCTGGCTTCTCTGCTTGTCGCCGAGGGTGCACATCATCCCCCCCTCCCCACCATCACAGCTCTAATACACTCAGACCAGAACGTGGTTACATTAGCCTGTTCCTCTGACTGTAGATATGTTCTTAATATTCTTATGTATAGTCACCATTTGTACCTGGAAACTTTGTTTCATAGAGTAAGAAGTGGCATCGTTGTGAGAGTACAGATTTTTTTCTTGCTTTATAGTTTTTTTCTATTCCTGATTATAAAGGTAATATAATTAGTGTAATAAATTTAGAAGTTTGAAAAGAAAGAAAAATCTATCAGTTACCTATTATTTGGTGTATTCTTTTCTATCAAAATACTTATTACAAATTCCTTAAGGTATCTGTGGTGACTACATACATGGTGTTTTGTTATGTGCCTTTACTAGGGTGAGGAAGGGAGGAGGAATGGGAATGAGAGAAACAGAGGAGTATGGACAGCGCTTTGGACCAACAGGAGTGGTAAAAGCCCTCTTAAGTACTTCATGTACATACCCCAGTGAGCAGTGTCTTCCTCTGAGGCCCATGCTCATCATGCCGGCTGATTCCCTAGTCCTCTACTGCTGGACTCTAGAGGCCTTTACCAAATTTCGATCTTCCATCTGGAAACATACTCCCTGTCAGCGTTCACATTTGGAATAACTCCCTCTTTTATTTATTTTTATTTTTTCCCATTTTATTGATACATATACATGCAAAATTTAAGGTTTACAATAGAGTTGAGCCTTTTATGCTCATATGTATCTTGTCAAGGTGACAAGGGCTTTCCCACTCTCCTTTCACCCTTCCCCCTCCCCTCCACTCTCTCCCTCCTCCCCTACCCTATCCCCTTTTCACTTTGTTTTTCCTTTTAAGTTCCATAGGAGTTGTGCTCTGGGACTCTCATATCAGAGAGACCATTTGATGTTTCATCTTCTGCTTCTGACTCACTTTACTAAGCATGATGTTCTCAAGTCTCTTCCATTTGCCTGTAAAAGCCTCCACATTGTTGGAGTTTATTAATGCATAGTATCCCATTGTGTATAAATACCACAATTTGTTTATCCACTGGTCTGTTGATGGGTATTTTGGCAACTTCCATATTTTAGCTATTGTTAGTTGTGCTGCTATGAACATGGGTATACAAATATCTCTGTTGTGTGTTGTTTTGACCTCGTTTGGATATATTCCCAGGAGGGGTGTCGCTGGATCGAAGGGGACAAATTTATTTCTAGTCTTTTGAGAGCTCTCCATACTGCTTTCCAAAGGGGTTGTACAAATTTACATTCCCACCAGCAGTGCAGGAGGGTTCCTTTCTCCCCACAGCCATGCCAGCTCTGATTACTACTTGACTTGTTGATATAGGCCATTCTCTCTGGAGTGAGATGGTATCTTAGCGTTGTTTTGATTTGCATTTCTCTTATGGCTAGAGATGTTGAACATCTTTTCATGTATCTATTGGCCTTTTGCATTTCTTCATGTGTGAACTGTCTCTCCATTTCATTTGCCCACTTTTCAAGAGGATCCTTTGTTTTGGTAGGCTTACTTTTCTTCAGCTCCTTGTATATTCTAGTTATAAGCTTTTTATCTGAGATGTTGGTGGTAAATATTTTTTTCCCACTCTGTTGGTTCTCTTTTTACAATGTTAATAGTTTCCTTTGTTGTACAGAAACTTTTTAATTTGACAAGATCCCATTTGTTGATAATGGGGATAATTTTTGCTCTTGGTGTCTTGTCAAGAAAGTCTTTACCTACCTCTGTGTCTTTTAGGAATTTGCCTAATTTGTCTTCTAGAAGGTTTAGTGTTTCATTTTTAATGTCTGGGTCTTTGATCCACTTTGATTTGATTTTGGTGCATGGTGATAGTTGTGTGGCTAGATCCATCCTTCTACATGTGGATGTCCAGTTTTCCCAGCACCATTTGTTGAACAGGCTGTCCTTTTTCCATTGTATGCATTTGGCCCCTTTGTCGAAGATTAAGTAATTGAGGATATTTGGGTTTGTCTCTGCATCTTCAATTCTGTTCCACTGGTCTGCCTGTCTACTTTTGTGCCAGTACCAAATTGTTTTTACAACTATGGCTTTATAGCATAGCCTGATGTCTGGAACTGTAATGCCTCCTGCTTTGGTCTTGTTGCTCAGAATTGGTTTGGCTATTCTTGGTCTCTTTTGGCTCCATATGAATTTAAGGATTGTTGTTTCAAGTTCTTTGAAGAAACTTGTAGGTATTTTGATAGGAATTGCATTGAATCTGTATATCAGTTTCGGAAGTATAGTCATTTTGACTATATTTATTTTGCCTGTCCAAGAGCAGGGGATACCTTTCCATTTTCTAGTGTCTCCTATAACTTCTTTCTTCAATGTAATGTATATTTCTTTATATAGATCTTTTACTTCTTGGGTAGGTATACACCTAGGTATTTAATTTTTTGCTGAGTTATTGAGAATGGAATTGTTTTTCTGAGTTCTTGCTCAGTAAGTTCATTATTAGTATAGAGAAAAGCTATTGATTTTTTAGTGTTAATTTTGTAGCCTGTGACTTGGCTAAATTTTTTTATTATTTCTAGGAGTTTCGTAGTGGAGTTTTTAGGGTCTTCCATGTAGATAATCATATCGTCTGCAAATAAGGAAAGTTTGACCTCCTCCTTTCCGATGCAGATTCCCTTTATTTCATTTTCTTGTCTGATTGCCATGGCCAGTGTTTCAAGAACTATGTTGATTAGAAGTGGCGAGAATGGGCATCCTTGTCTTGTTCCTGATTTGAGAGGGAAAGATTTCAACTTTTCTCCATTTACTATGATATTTGCAGTAGGTTTAGCATATATGGCTTCTATGAGTTTTAGGTAGGGTCCTTCTATACCTATTTTTCTCAGTGTTTTTATCATGTAGGAGTGCTGGATTTTGTCAAAGGCTTCTTCTGCATGAATAGAGATGATCATGTGGTTTTTGTTTTCGCTTTTGTTGATATGGTGTATTACATTGATTTACATATGTTGAACCAGCCTTGCATCTCAGGGATGAAGCCCACTTGATCATGGTGTATGATTTTTCTGATTACTTGTTGGATTCTCTTTGCCAGAATCTTATTGAGGATTTTTGCATCTATATTCATTAAGGATATTGGTCTGTAATTTTCCCTCCTGGTTAAGTCTTTGTCTGGTTTTGGGACTAGTTGATGCTAGCCTCGTGAAATGAGTTTGGTAGCGTTCCTTCACTTTCTACTTTATGAAATAGTTTGAGGAGGATTGGAGTAAGTTTTTCCCTAAAGTACTGAAAAAATTCTGCTATTAATCCATCGGGCCTGAACTTTTGTTAGTAGGTAGAGCTTTTATTACTGCTTCGAGTTCTGTGTGCTGATTGGGTTGTTCAAGATTTTTATATCTTCCTCCTTTAATTTTGGTATTTTGTATGTATCTAGAAAGTCATCCATATCTTCCCAGTTCTCAAATTTGTTAGACTATAGGTGTTCAAAGTAATTTTTTATAATATTCTGGATTTCTGCAGAGTCTGTTGTAACTTCACCCTTTCCATTTCTAAGTGTGCTAATTTGTGCCTTTTCTTTCCTTTTCTTGAGGTTGGCAAGAGTTTTGTCAATTTTATTAATTCTTTCAAAGAACCAGTTTTTTGACTCATTTATCATTTTTATTTTCTTTTTAATTTCAATCTCATTTATTTCAGATCTGATCTTTATAATTTCTTCTCTTCTACTGCCTTTTGGGTAAAGTTGTTCTTGTTTCTGTAGGTCCTTGAGGTGCATCTTTAGCGAATTTATTTGTGACTGTTCCGTTCTTTTGATGTGCGCATTTATGGCTATGAATTTTCCTCTAAGGACTGCTTTCATTGTGTCCCACAGATTTTGATATGATGTACTTCCATTGTCATTTAACTCTGAAGTTTTTGATTTCTTCTCTGATTTCTTCCATGATCCATTGTTTGGTCAGTAGTAAGTTATTAAGTTTCCATGTGTTTGTGTATTTTCTTCAGTTTCTGCTGCTGTTAAGTTTCAGCCTTATTCCACTATGGTCTGAAAGTATGCAGGGAACTATTTCTATCCCTTTGTACTTGTTTAAGCATGACTTATGTCCTAGGATGTGATCTTTTTAAAAAAATGTTCCATGTGCTGCTGAGAAGAACGTGTAGCCAATTGATGTTGGGTGGAAGACTCTGTAAAGGTCTGTTATGTCCAAGTTTTCTATAGTATCTTTCAGTAGTTGTATATCTTTGTGGATTTTTCGTTTGGTTGATCTGTCTATTTGTGCTAGTGGATTCTTAAAGTCCCCTACTATAATTGTGTTGGGGCCTATGTGTCCTTTCAAATCTAGTAATGTTTGGTTTACATAATTGGGTGCTCCAGAGTTGGGTGCATATATATTGATAATTGTGATTTCTTCCTGTTCTAATGTTCCTTTCACCAGTATGTAGTGTCCATTTTGTCTCTCTTCACCTGTTTTCTTTTGAAATCAGATGAGTCTGAGAATAATATAGCTACCCCTGCTTGTTTTCTTTGACGTGTTGCATGAAATATTGAACTCCAGCCTTTTATTTTCAGTCTATGAGTTTCCTTGTGGGTGAAGTGTGTCTCTTGGAAGCAGCAAATTGTGGGTTTCTGTATTTTGATCCACTCAGCTAGTCTATGTCTTTTGATAGGTGAGTTGAGGCCGTTCACATTTAAGGTAATTATTGAGGTATGTTTGGTGTGTCCTGCCATCATTGTAGTTTTCCCTGTTGTTTACTGGCTTTACTTTTCTCTCAGCTCATTGTCCTCTGTCTTTTGTCTCTTTTTCTTTTTCTCTGGGGTCTCTTGTGTCGTTGGCCTCTCTTTCGCTATCCAAGTTTCCTTTGAGAATTCTCTGCAGTGATTGCTTGGTGGCTGCAAATTTCTTTAAGCTTTCTATATCGTGGAGGATTTTAATTTCTCCCTCTAGTTTAAAAGATAGTTTCACTGGATATGGTAGTCTTGGTTAAAATTTGTGTTCTTTTAGTGTTTGAATGATATTGCTCCATGATCTCCTGGCTTTTAGAGTCTGGGTTGAGAAGTCTGCAGTTAATCCTGATGGGCTTACCATTGTAGGTCACCTTCTGCTTTTCTCTTACTGTTTTTGGTATTCTCTCTTTGTGTTGGGTTTCTAGTACTTTAATTATGATGTGTCAGGATGAGGTTCTCTTCTGATCAGTATTGTTTGGTTTTTTAAATGCCTGCAGTAGTTTGATATTCATTTCTCTTCTTAGATTTGGGAAATTTTCTTCCATAATTTCCTTGAATATGACTTTTAATCCTTTTGTTTTGTCCTTGGTCTTCTCTTGAATTCCCATAATTCTTAAGTTGTTTTTTTTTTTTTTGAATCGTCTATCAGCCATTGTAATGATTCACTTTCTTCTTTTTTTACTTTGTGATCTTTATGGTCTTTCTTTTCCTGCTCCATCATTTTGTCTTCTAGGTCTCATAATCAATTTAGAAATTGTTCGATAGCATTGCTTATTGTGACCTGTGTGTTTTTCACTTTGTGTATATCTGCATTTTTTATGTCTCTATTGTTTTCTTCTCTTATTTCTTGTGTGGTCTTCATTATCTTCTGGTTTATTTCTTCTTTGAGCTCTCTACTTGCTTCTCCAAGCTTGCTTTTAACTTAGCTAGGTCTTGGTGTCGCTCTTGATCTTTGATTTTCATTTCCTGCATCATTTCTTGCTGTAATTCCTGCTTTAGTTCTTGCTTTAATTCCTGCTTTAATTTGATGTATTTCTGGGCCTAGAAGTTACCAACATTTGTGCCTTTTTCACCTTTAGTTTCTGCATTTTCAGAATTCCTGGTATGTCTCTCTGGTATTTTGAGACTTTCTGAAGGAGATTTATTTCCACGTTTTCTCATGGTTCTGTTGTCTTTGGTTGTCTCTGGTTGTCTGTCCCTGGATTCCCCTATGTGTTTCTCCCCGGTATAATTCTGTCCAGCACTGGAAGAACACAGTCACCGCTAGGGGTGGTGTGGATATCCTGGCCTAGTTCTCACCGAGCCTGGCCTCACTCATGAAGCCCGAGGCAAGGAGCTTGGAAAATGTCCGCCAAGCCAACCAGCCGCCTCTGGAGTGGCCTGGCCTGGTTCTCTCTGAGCCTGGGCTCAGCCACAAGTCCCTGAGGCGAGGGGCATGGAAAATGTCCCTAAGCCGACCAGCCACCTTAGAAGTGGCCTGGGCTGGTTCTCAGTGAGCCCGGCCTCAGCTGTAGATCCCAGAGGCGAGGGGTGCAGAGAATGTCTGCAAATCCGACCAGTCTCCTTAGGAGCGGCCCAGCCTGCTGGTAGCCAGTCTGAGGTGAGGTGCAGGGGAGGCTGCCCCAGAGGCCTACCTGCAGCCTCCAAAGTGGCCTGGCCTGGCTCTCGCCAAGCCCGGCCTTAGCCGTAGGTCCCTGAAGCGAGGGGCGTGGAAGATGTCCCTGAAGCCGACCAGCTGCCTCCAAAGTGGCCCTGCCTGGTTCTCTCCTAGCTCGGTCTCCTAACTCCCTCTTTTTAAAAAAAAAAAAAAAATGAGAGTTGTGATTTACTCTAGCTGAGAAGAAGTTGATTTTGTTACCTAGTTTTATACAAATAGAAAGCAGGAGTACAGTTGTAGATGTTCAGTAGGACATTTGATTACAAGTAAAAACTCAAAGTTCTAGAAATGGAATTCCTTATGAAGCACTTCTTACACTAATTATGCTTGAAGAGAAGGAGTGAACACAAAAAGCTTACAGTTGCTTTGTAATCATATTGTAATACATATAAATTGGGCTTGTTTGTGGCTTTCCCCTTTGATTGGGGAAACAAGCAAAGAGAGGAGGCAAAGAACATTCAGAAAGTTGATGTTTGTTTGTGTGTTTGCGACACTGTTTCCCACTGTAGCCCAGGCTGGTCCTGAACTCACTATGCAGCCCAGGCGAGGTTTGGACGTGGTAATCCTCCTGCCTCAGCCTCCTAAGTGGTGGGATTACAGGTGTGTGCCACCATGCCCCGCTTTATATAGTGCGGGGGAGTCGAACCCAGGGCTTTGTACTTGCTAGGCAAGTGCTTTAACTCCTGTGCCATTCCTCCTGCCCACTTTTTTGTTTTGTTCTGCTTTGCTTTGTTTTGTTTTGTTTTGTTTTTGAGAAAGAGTTTTGCTCTGTAGTCCAGGCTGGTCCTAAACTCATTATGTACCCCAGGGTGGCCTTAAACTCACAGAAGTCCTCCTGCGTCAGCCTCCAGAATGCTGGAATTACAGGTGTGTGCCTCCATGCCTGGCTTATATGTTGCTGGGGAAAAATCTCAGGGCCTTGGGCTTGTCAGGCAGGCATTTTAATTGCTAAGCTTTTTCTCAACCCATTTAGAAAAGTTTAAGGTCACTTCAAGTTACTTCAGCCTTAAGATTTGATAGCTTTGGTGTTGCCCTCTTCCCCTGCTGTGCCTCTTGGTGACGGAATGGCCTCTTCAGGGGCCTGGTTTGCTTGACTTTCCCTACTGAGAGGCAGCCTCCACCTCCCTTCATGTAAACTTGTGTGTGTGTGTGTGTGTGTGTGTGTGTGTGTGTGCGCGTGTGTTTGTGTATGTATAAGTGTGTAATATATATATATATATACACACACACACACACACACATATATGGACATATGGATAATACATATCCATACACTCATGTCATTTTGTAGGAAATGTTTGGAAAAGTAAAATGCTTTGTGGTTGTCAAGTAGAGGAGATTAAACACTGAGACAGCTTTTCAATTTACTTTTTGTCTGTTAACACCAATAAATATGTTGATGTGAGATGATGATAGATGCTTATTTATATAAATAATTTCCTAGATGTGCTTGAGAAATGTTGGATTAGACAGGTTTGTCACTCTAGGAGCTCTCTGAGACCTTTAATATACTTGTATGCATTTTCCGCCCTTGAAGAGGAAGAGGAGCCAATGTCTTCAAAACTCACTTTGCCCCTATTATCTTTTTAGGAGAATCTTTGTTTATATATTGAGGGGCCTTTGGTTTTAGAAATGTTTGAAGCAGGAAGCATGGTTTAATAGAAGAAACTATATAGTATGCATCCCAGAAAGAGGGTGATTTGATGGAGTCAAAAGACAATCTAAATCAGCATCAGAGAGTTGAGAAGAGAAAGGTGTACAGGTGATCTCCACCTTGACTATAGTTCAACCTCAGTCTTTGTTCCTTATGATAGTGCAGAAGCTATATATGTTCAGTAGAAGACCTGCTTTGAACTTGGATCTCTTCCTGAGCTAGCAGGGCAGCAGCAGCGAGTCTTAGCTCCTGGTCAGCCAACCAATCTTGAGGGGGAAACAACCAGCTCTTTACAATATGCTGGGTTGATGGGATATTCAGTAGGTGAGGTATATCAAGCGCGTTTTCCACTTGTGATGAGTTTACCAGGACATAATCCCATCATAAGTCAAGCAATGTCTATAAACAAGGCAAGAAACTCATCAACATCAAAACAGTAGTATAATAATACTCCTTAGGCTCTTCACATCATAGAGAGGGAAGCTCCAAAAAAAGGTGACTGTTCTGAACCCTGCACTTTGTGAGATCTGATTTCAACAAATAGAAAGAGATAGCGTTAGAATGTTATAGCTACAAGCATTAAAAAAGAAACACAGCACAGTTGTGAATAAAATTCTGATTCTCTAGTGTTACTGTTCAAATAGCAAATTAGAAGGAAGTGAAAGAGGCGAGTGTGTTATAAAGTAAACTCCTTAAAGACCTCATATTTTAAAAAGGCATGTAGGCAAGAAGGAGGAGGGTCATGTGACCCAAAATAAACTTTCACAGGCTGATAAGACTCAAGTGCCAGCTAGCTCGGGGCTTGTGAAGTAAGAACGACAGAACTAACTATCTGTGACCAGTGGAAAGAAGAAGGAAGACATAGCCCATTCTTTGTAGAAAAGAGTAATATTAACCAATGAGAGACACTATTCTCATCTGTCAAGAAGATAATTTTTTTTAAAATTGGGGTGACACAAAGTAGATAGGTAGTCCTAATTACCCTAGATAACCCCAGAGGAGTTAGGAAAATGTTCTCTTGTGATGATGAGTCTGCACATGTGATTGCAGCACTGCTCTGATGTTAGGACTATTTGCAAAATTCTGTTCCATAACCCTAGAAATACATACGTCATGAATTTTACAGTTGTTTTAGGTGAAATGTAGGCTGCTAAGTTTCTTATTTATCCTCTTGAATTCTAGAATGATTTTCTGATTAGAAGACTTGAGAGAACCAAAGAACTTACATAGTTACAACCAAGCAATACAGTAAATTTAGAGTGAATAATAGACTTTTTACCTACCAGTATCCAGGTGAAACTTTTGTTTATACCAAAACTGATTGTCTTTAGAGTCATGAACAGTGATGATGACAGTTGTTACCACTGTAAGAAGCCCATAGAGAAACTCTGTATCCAGTTGAGAAACAGCATTTGTCCCAAGCATCTAATAGCTAATTCCATGTTTGTTTTTCCAGACTTCCAAATATGCCTAAACTTCATGGGTCAAGTGGGTAAATAAAATAACCCATGTCCAAAAAATGTTTGATATGACTCCCTTGGGAGTGTTTCCAGTAGCAGGATTTTTTCCTCACACAACCCATTTTCCCTTCCAATCAGGAGGGACCTCAGGTGAGAGGCTTCTATCTTGGTACGCAGAGAATTCTGACAGTGTTCCATAGGCCTGGCTTTGGAACAGGCACTCTACTTGTCCTAGGGGTATGGATGAGGAAGACAGGATGCTATTCTTTGAGAAGACTGCAGGTTAGTAGTGGAGGTGCAGCCTTATATATACTAATGGGGAAGTTTGCTGAGTGCTGCACCGTAATACTGAATACTTATCTGTCTAGCAGACACTTCACATAATTTTAAGTTAGTGATCTTGAAGGAGCGGTCACAGAAGTTCTCTTTGGGAACTTGTTACAGTTGCAGAGAAACAGATTCTCTGACTTTACCCCAGTCCCACCAAACCCAAAACTCTGGTTGGGAGCCAGCAATCAGTTTATTAAACCGACAAGGATAAGCTAATGTGTGCTGAAGTGTATATCATATGACAGCCTATGGGAAGATTTCATTTCACCCATTTAAAGAGGTAGAAATAGATGCATAAGGAAGTTCAATAACTTGACCAAGGCAAACCTTTTAAAGAGGTGCAAATCAGCTTTGAACCCAAGTAGTGTGAACCTACTGCATCTCCAGCTCATTTTTATTTTTGATTGTGAGACAGGCTTTTACTAAGTTGCCTAGGCTGGGCTTAAACTTGTGATCCTTCTCTCTCAGCCTCCCAGAGTGCTTGGATTACAGGCCTATGCCATTGGGCTTGCCTTCGAAATAATATATGAACATTTTTTGAAGCTGTGTTTGTAGAAAGTGAAGAAGTCAGTTACTTTTTTAACTTCGCATTTTGAAACAGTTTTAGTCTTAAAAAATTTCAGAGTAGTATTAAGAGAGTTCTCTGAGAACTGTCACTCATCTTTCACACGTACTGTTGTCAACACCATTATCAATATAGCTCTTGACTATATTACCGACCCACTCACAACTGCCGGTTGTCCTGATAAGATCTTTATTCTTGTTCCAAGTCACTAGGTGCATGTAGCTGGTGACTTCTTCAGGTCTCCAATCTGGGACAGTTCTTCAGTTTCTCTTATAAGCCTGACAGTTTCAGTGGAGCTCAGGCCCATTATTTTTAAAGAGTGTCCCTCAATTTGGAGCTGCTGATATTTTCTCATGAAATTGAAGTATGCATTTTGGTGAAAATGCCATGAAGTACCTTTTTGAGTTCCTGACATCAGGAGGCAGGTGGTTGTCATTTTGCCCTTGATGGCGATCATTTTTTGTCTCTTGATGAAGTTCTGCTAAGCTCCACTGCAAAGTGATTGCTTGTTTCCTATGTACTTATTAAGTATCTTGTGTGGAGATACTTGACACGGTAAATACCCTGTGTCACAGGATGCTTTTACCACTCATTTTAGCATTCATTCACTAATGATTCTTGTCTGCAACATTATGGAGGTGTTTGCCTAATAATGATTTTCTGTTTTCCTCTTAAATTTAGTCTTTGGAACTATTTGTTGAGGAAAGGTTGTCCTTTTATCTCTATCCCCTTGTATTGATTTATTCAATTATTTATTTACATCAGTATGGACCCATGAATATTTATTCTATGAACTGTAATTCAATTCTTGCATTATTTTGCTGATCATGGTGTCTTATACTGAGCCAAGGAGAGCCACTTGCTGTTGGCTGCTGTGGGAAGAGACTATCTTGGAATCCAGGTGTGACTAGGTGGTTTGTGTTAATGTAAATGAGGAATTCAGTGACAAATAAAGGTAAGCTTATGATTTCCCTAAACCTTTAGTGACTTGATTCCTAAATTGTAAAGGCTTTTCTGCGATTGCATTAATCAGAGAATCCCACCCCAATAGGTAAAACTATTTCCTTGTTTGTGAACGCAGGCAAAAAAAGAGGTACTTTCCCAAGGTTGGAATAAAACCAAATCAATGAAGCTTTGGGGGTTGTTTCTATTACACCTGTTGAGTACATTTTCCCAGAAGCTTTGGGTTCTTTCTGATTTATCTCTCTAGGCAGACAAGATTGTGAAATGTTTGTAAGTGTTCCTAGAACCCACTTTCCTTTTCTGCTTGAGCTTTTAAGTAGGGAAACAAGTTTATACTAGAATACAGCCCTTTGATAAAGGGAAGTCAAAATTAAGTTAAATGTTATGGATGACATTAAAAGGCTATCCACTTTCAGGGGAGGTGCAGGTCCTCCACTATGATGCAGACAAGAGGATACTTTGGCTTAGGGCTATGTCTAGGGTGAAATACATGAAAACACATACGGCAGGAGTAGGTGTGAGGCCAGGGGTGGATTTGATGAACAGAAGCTCTTTGTTCAACCAAATCCACTTGGAGGTTCAACCTCAGATCCCAGAGCTATTGTTTACATGATTTGCACTCCATCTGTTTAGCAGCATATGTGGTAGAGGTGGTGTTTGATTAATGTTCCCAGCAGCATAGACTAAGCGGATGTGAAGAAGAGTAAATTATCTTTCCCAATTACTGATTTTTATTTTTATGTAAACCTGGCTGTAGACTAGAATCATCAGGGAAACTTGGGGAAAGATGGCTGACCCCATTCCTTAAGATTCAGTATGTGTGGGGTGAGACCTCAGTACCTGTATTTCTTTGTTTTATTTCAGTTTCACAGGCTCTATTTACATCTAGTGTTGAGAATCACTGCATCTAGCAGGCACTATTTGTGATTTCCTAATGCAGTAAGATGTATTTGTTTGCCATGTTACATCACCATATTCTGTGTCAAAGGTCAATGTGTGGAATAGTAATCAAAGACAGTCTTGCCTTACAAACATGAGCAGATTTCTTAACCTCTTTGAGTTTGCTTTTATCATCTGCAAAATAAGTAAGATCAATTTAGCACCTACCTCATAGTTTTTACAAAGATTAAGCAATGATGATGCATGCAGAGTACTTAGTATAGTGTTGGCACATAGCAGAAACTCAATTACTAGTTTTTTATTAACACATAATGTGTTATGATAGAAAGTAGCTTTAGAATCAGCCAGATTTTATCTCAGTCCTGGCTCTAACTTTCCAGCTCTTCGACTTTTAGTAAAATATTTTATGTTTTAGGAACCTTAGGTCCTTGTCTTTAAAAATAGGATAGGTGGTCCATTTACTCCAAAGGGCGGGTGCGTGAAACACAGGAGATGCTCAGTGAGTCCTCATCAGCTTCCTTTCATTCTGCTTTCTTAACACACTTCAGTGCAATGGAAAAGTTTAATTCCAACATCGTTGATCTTGGTGTGGCCAGGCTATGTTGAAAAGATGTTATCACAAGTGGTTTTTGTGGTTGCCATTGTGGGCAAGACCCTTGAATTTATGAGGAAACAACTATGGGTCTCAACTCTAACCAGAGCCCACAGAAAGAGTTGTGGGTCTCTTTCCTTCCACCTCAGCACCTGGCTCCAGTCAGCAATTTTCACAGTGCTGAACTTGGGATCACCATCTAATTCTCAAGACTACAAACTGGCTTGAATTTTGTTCTTTTAATCTTGCTCAGACTTTGTTTGAAATGTAAGTGTATCTCGGGCTTAAGAAGGACTCACTATCTTAGAAATCTACTGGCCATCTTAGTAGATCATAGGTTTTATTGCTTTATTCTATAATTTCCTAATATACATAACTACCAGTTACCAACAAAGCTTTGATTCCTAGGCTTATAAGAAATTCAAATGAATTCGTTCCACCAGTCCATATTTATGTTCTAGTAGACCGCCCAGAATGGGAAAAGGGACAGCAGGTGAAAATGACATAAAGTTGTGTCATGTACCAAAGTTTTGTATTAATAATAATTTTGGTAATTATGATGCCATGTGGTGGTTGAAGTGATTCAGTCTTTCTCCTTCATTTCTCTCATCTCTTAGTGACTGGATCTAAGGATAATATTAAGGCATTTCCTTTAAGAGCAGATGAAACATATGCCTAGTGTCTGTTACTGTTCTGCAAGATATTTTTAGCAACTCTGGAATGAATTCCATGGTTGGTTCAGACAGCTTCATAGACTATAATAGTTTAATTATAAGTGACACTCAGCCAAAAAAAGTAATGGATTATCTTTTTGACTTATGCTATTATTTTTTAAATCTGTTTGTGAATATTAAAGGGTTGTGATTTTCAAATACATGTTTAAAATGGGAGGTTTGCCTGGAGCCATTTAGGGAACCATTTTCCATGGTTCATTAAAATGGAAAAGAAGAGAAATAAATTTGAATTAAAATCTATTTTCATTTGCATTGTTAGTATTCTTCTCTCTATGACTGTGTGTGTGTCTTTCATGGAAGAATTAATGCATCCAATTTAAGTCATTTCCGGCAGTTGGAAAAAAAAGGGGAAAAATGAATCATCACCTGTCTGTGCGCTGTGGTTATGTGACAGTGTGGTGAGAACCTTCACAGGGGACAACTGACTTTTATAGACTAGCCACCCAACATTTCACAGCAAATTGGTAGCTTTTTTGTAAAGCATTGCCTACATTGTCACTTGTAATAGGGTGAGCTTTTTTTTTTTTTTTTTGGTAATGCTGCTGTTTTTTGAATCATCCATAGCTTTTAAGCAACCCCTCACCAGGCTCCTGTAGGTAGCCACTCACCTAGGTTTCTATAGACAACCCCTTGCTCATACGCCTGTAATTAATCCTAATAACCTCATTGGTTCACCAACCTGGGCTTTGGTATAATTGTTTGGCCAGTGTGCTGTTCCCTACCAGAGGGGAACAGATGTTGGTGTTCACGTCTCCCTAGGAAAAGTTATTCCTGAAACCTTTGAATCAAGGATCAAGAAGGAGAATTCATGGGTTTAAAGTATACCTTAGATCTTATGTATTTTGATAAAGGGATTCTATAAATTAGAGATGATTTCTTGTTCATGTTGGAAAGCTCCCACAATGCCTGGCAAGGAGTTAGTAGGTGCTTCCTAAATATGAAATGAATGGAAGCAATTGCCATAGGAGAGACACAGTGAAGCCCTAGAATACTGAGAGAGAAATAAAACCAGGAGATAAAAGATGGACTAAAAGCAGCTGAGTAATAATACATTATGGAATGAACGTTGAAGAAGTTGTGCGTGTGCATGTTCAAGGGTGCTCTTTTCACACTCTGGTAGGTAAATGCTGGACAGCAACCTGGAGGTGACTTAGAGCAGCCATTAGTGTCCATGGTGTTAATATTCTAAGATTAAGTTACAGTTCTTTCTGAATAACTGTTAAAAAATATGGGAATGGATAAAACAATCCTCATGTTATTTTTCCCTTAACTCTGTGGACCTGCTGTTTTGGTTTAATATTGAAATGATCATGAACTGTTCTCTACAGAAGTACAGAGAATTATGTTAGTCTAATGGATCAACGCTTTACTGTAAAGAGGTCTGTAAAGAGTTCTGTGGCTTCTCCTGAGCTCAGGGGTAAAGTGTGAGATCTGTTCTGCTAGTGTGTTAACAAAACGAAACTTCCCTGGGACCAGTTAAGAGAGGGCTTCATAGGAGTTTCTGACTACAAATCTGGGAATTGTGTCCTATAAGAGCAGTTCTTATTATATTGCTCTGGCTGATTCCCTGGGGGCTACTAGCTTATCTACCGGTGTTATCTATTCTATTGGAAGGATCCCATTGCTTTATCTACTCACCTTACCAAGCTTTTGAAACAAGCCCTTGTGGGGAAGCTTCTGTAAAGTGGGATTGTGTGAGTGTAACACTAGTATGGAGATAGCAGATTCATGTAGCAGTGGAGAGAAAGGCAAGTGGTTTGTTTTCTTTTGTGAAAATTGCAGTTTTTTTGAACTTGTTTCTACCTAAAAGCTTTCTCTGGAACTAGATTGTGTGTTTGTTTGTTTGTTTGTTTGTTTTTTAGTTGATTTGGGCACTTAGGTGACTAGTAAATATTAATTTTAAAATTCTCCTTCTTCATGGAAAAAATAATTTATTACTGTGATTCATTTCATGTAATAAACCTAGTGCATATGCAAGTTTTAAATTGCTCATATTTTAATAAGAAAATGTATTGATACTACATTCTCAGATGCTTGAATGACGGATCTAGAAAAGGCCAGTTGAGAGCGTATCTAGACCAGCACAGGAGGGTGGGGATTTTAAATGGGTTATCTACCTTATAAAATTTATTTTCTTGGAAGTGCGTTGTAATTCTTTAACAGTGTCATTTAGATAGTATGTCTGGCTAAAGAGTTAATATATCTCCTATCTGATTAATTAAAAGATAAGCGCTGGAAGAGCTATGTGGAGTGGGGGAAAATGCAACGAGAATTCTTTTTTAGGTTAAATTTGGTAGAAGACTCAGATGCCGCAGATCATGACTTGCAGGGTATGTTTCATAAATTCTGTGAACTATTCTAAGAAGTGGAGGCGGCAGGCAAAGGCTATGGGATCTCAAAAGATAGCAAGCTATGAAACAGAGGTATAAAGAGCTTTTAAACATATGTTGGAAGTTCAGTACGTGGTAATTTCTCTGTTCTTTTTCCAGTACTGCTAATGGTGAGTGATAACAGTCCTCTACTGTGCCTCAGTGCATGTGGAAGATGGGGCTGCTGCTTACGAGATTGTTGGACAGGAAATATTAGCTCTCACCATTCAGACCGTTCACCAAGTACTTAGTTGATCTATAAATAGCCAATTACATGAATAGAAAAATGAACATCTTAATGCAAGGTTGTGTACTCTATGCCATGAAAGCAAAGCAATAGAAACTTCCAGGAAATGCTCAAGAATCCTATGGACCATGTTTACAGCAGCACAACTCATAGTAGCCAGATTGTGGGAGCTGCCTATATGTCCATCAACAGATGATTGGATAAATAAAATTATATTCACAGTGGAGCACTGTGCTGCCATAAACAAAGATAAATTTGAGTGATTTTTAGGAAAACGGATGCACTTTGAGACCATTGTGCTTAACAAAATGAATCAATCACAGAAGCTTAAATATCACATGGTTTTTCTAGTATGAGAGACCTAAAGTACAAATGAATAAATGAGCCAAATCAGAGTGATAGTAGGAACAGGAAGGCAGATTTGTGGAAAGGGAGATGAAGTGGGAGGGGTAGGAAGATGGGAAGAGCAAGGAAGTAAGGGTGATGACAGCGCTGTGTGGATGTGTACCAGCTCCTCAAGTTGAATGTAATTATTGTGTATCACAAATAAATACTAATAAAAATAATTTTGGAGGAAAAAATAAAAGAAAAAAATTTAAAAGGAGCATATGGGTTCTTTGGGGTAAATGCATACATAGAAAAACAGCCCACAGTGCACAGCTCCAAAACACGGCCTCAAGAATGATAGCAAAATCACAGCACTGCAAAGAGGAGCAAGCCCTCATGGCAGGAGCCTCAACTACATGGTGGCAGCACACTGCTGGGCTCTGAGGTCTGGGGGGGATTCAAGGAAATGTTAAGGGGGATAGAAGCTTTGGACATGGAGAATGTTGTGGCCAGAGGCAGAAATGTGAGTGGCAAGGTCTTCCAACAGATAGATCTTGCTCAGTCTGAGAGACTAGTGGAACCCTGGAAAAGGAATACTGGCAACCAGTTGGAGGTAGACCAAAGTGGGGCCAGGGGCTTGGGCTGACTCACATGAGTAATAAAGGAACCACGCTAGGAAGAAGGGGTCATTTGGGGAGGTTTGCCTAGTAGACATGGGCAGAGAGCTCCAAGGGCAGGTCCAAGAGGAAGGGACATTCACTGAGAAGGGGCAGCTGAGGCAGACACTGATGCCTTAAGGCCTGAGTGAGGAGGGTAAGAAACAAAGAAGTGAAAAGGAAAGGAGAAATAGAATCCAAATCACATTAAAAATAAAATGACAAGTATGTACCTTGGTCTTTCCATTGTACTTTCATTGGTTGCACTCTTCGGGTTGGGAGCTGTGCAAGTGGCAGATCCTGTCCCAGAGGCACGAATTGAACCAGATAGTTACACCACGTGAGAAGGAGGCAAATCCTTCCCTACCGTGACCTGAGATTTCAGCTCACGTTTTATCATACACACCTCCTGGGCCTGCCATTGTTGCATGCATTTTGTTCTTTTGGTACAAATGTTGCTGTTTGATTCTAATTTCTATTTTTATTTTTTTTCTTTTTAAAATAGACTCTATCAAGAAGAATTTCCAATCCATACCTCGAACACACTCCTTCCCAGGTATGATTTCTGTCTCTCTCACTGCCTTTCCCGTAAGAGTGGTTCACAAATCCTGGTGCTGAATTCTTGAGCCACAGCTGTTCCCTCCTTTCTAGACTTAATGGGGTTCCACAGGGATGCTGCAGCGGTCAGTCTTACCAAGGATGACACAGCCACGGCGTATGAGGTGTCCTCATTGTGTGTCATCATCAGGATGTTCAGAAAAGAAAAAAAATCTCTTTCCATATTCCACAGCCTTTACTTGAATGTATTATCAGTGTAAAAGAAGGAATATGCAATATATTTTTCAATTTTATGTGTTAATAGAAACACTGTAATTTACAAATAATGAATGGTTTACACAGAAAACTTTGTGTAAGAAGAGATGCATTTGTATAGTTATCAACTGGTGCAAGCCTGTAGTCCAGTGCTCTGGGAGACTGAGGCAGGAGAAATGCAAGTTTGAGCCCAATCTGGGCAACTCAGCAACTTGATGAGGTCCTATCCCCCACAAAAATATATGCGTAAGTAGAGGACTAATCTCTGTGTGCTCATTGATGAGAATAGATGAGTATGTCTGCATTGTGCTGCATTAAAGAAACAGTCAACAAATATTTACATTCCTTGGAATAATAAGAAACTGAGATTTCTGAAAATAAGGATCTTTTCCACCATGTTCCCCACTTACCCCTTATTATCTAACAAAGACTTGATGCTCCGTAGCTTGTTTATTAAATGTCTCTTGAATGACTGAGTGTCTGAACCTTAAAGGATTTTAAAACTATTCAGGTGTCAGTTGACTCACACCTGTTCCCTGCTAATACTTCATGTCAGCTGGCTTGTTCAAGCTTTGATTTAAAAAAAAAAGACTTTAACATGTTAAAAATAAATCATTTCCTGCCCTTTTCACTTTCTCATCAGATTGTATTTAGGTGATGGTACTGGAACAAGTAAAAATATATAGGGATAGGGTCGACTTACTCTCTTTCAAGTCATAAATAATGTATTAGTCTGTTTTGAGCAAATACATGAAATATTTAAAACATTCAAAAAGAGTTCATCAAGAGAGCTGGGACAATAGCTCAGGGATGGAATACTTGCCCAGCATGCATGAAGCCCTGGCTTCAATGTGGAGTGCTGGGGGAAGAAAACATTCACCAAGAAACAATTTTAAAAATGTAAGCATGTATTTGCTAATATATATTACTACCCACAAGCGTTTGCCTTCTGACAGCAGCTCATTTTCAGTGAGCTGCTTCTGCTTGTGAAACGGCATTATGCTTTGGAGGAAGGTGTAATTAAAAAGGAGGATGTAGACTTGTTTTGTATCTTTGTTTTTTATAAAGAAGACTTATACTTTTCTAAAGGAGTACTCTCCTTCATGAACCTCCAAGAATCAAGAGATTCACATGGAAGAATTAGAAGATTTTTAAAAAGAAGTGAAGTGACAGATAGAATTGTGAAGTACTATGGGTGAAACCAGGTGCTTAGGATTAACTGCAAACTCAATAGTAGAGTGACGCTTCGGGGCCAAGCAGCCTGCTAGTCAATTATGTCGTGGTTCGAATGTTCACTAAAGAAGAATACTATTTTCCCATCTTCTGAGACCTTTTTATAAATTCACTACCAATAGGGAAGAGTTAATATGTAAGTACTTTTTAGTTTGCTGCAGTGATTAAAAACACTGTATTTTAAAATAGTCAATATTTTTAAATGTTTTAAAAGGAGATTATTTATAATTATAGTCAAGTGAAGCACTTTGGCTTTTGGAAAATGGTTATTATAGATTAATAGCATACATTCACCAGTAGCTAAAATAGAATAAGGTAATTATAGGTCTGTAGCTACGTGGGCATCTCAAGCTTAGTGATTTGGTCAGGATTTTTTTTTTTAATCTAGCATGTTGTTGGATGCTTATAAATTGTTGTGTTATTGTTCTACATTTATGGTACATGTTTTTTTCTTCCATTTAGATTTATGGGGAGAATTCTTCCTGTGCAGGAAGAGCACTGAGGAATATTATTATTGTTCAGGCCGCTGACCTGGTCAAGGACAGAGTGAACCTCAAGGGGTTTTACAGGTAACACAGTTGTCTAACACTTTGTCAAGATTTCTCCTTGGGGAGGGAAAACAGCTACCATTAGAATTGTGATTTTGATCAGAGAGAGATGGCAGTGGGAGGGGCTGGTGTCTATCTGTTAGGAATTCTGGTGGTATTTTTCTCTCGTTAAATTTAGCATGTGTTTGTTTATAGTTAGGCTCCTGGTTCTGAACTTAGCGTATGAAATCCCCACCCACAAATGTGGCCTCCTCTCTGCTGTTTTTAAGATGTGATATTTTCTTGGGTCTCTATTGTACTGGTGACTTCAAAATAGATCCTCTCTTGTGGGACCATATTGAGGCTCTGTGAGGATGTTTAGGAGACCCATGGGCAAAGAGAGCTGCCTACGCCCTCCCTTCGGGTAGTGCAGAGTAGGAGAGTCAGGTGACAGAGTAGAGTAGTTGTCTGCCTGGGCTAGTGAAGGAAGGCAGATGAGCCCCTGGCCAGGATTAAAGTACAGCTGAACCAAGTGTGAGCACTTAAAAAGTTAGAAAAACTGTTTCATTTTGTGAATAGTCTGGAAAAAAATAAGAATCATCAGCCTTTTCTTTTACCAAGAAATTGAATCATACTAAACAATACCTATAGCAAATTTAAAAAGAAAAACATCATTTATTATCTTCTTTCTTAAAGACATGACATTGTAATACCATGAAAAGCAGGAATAGTACCCATGACAAATGACACCACAACACGGGAAGTATTCACAGAATAGAGGATGTTCCTTTAAGTAAAATATGTTAAGCTTTATGAAAAATTCATTACAATATTTTTGTTTTTTTCACTAGCCACAGATGGGAAAATTTTCCTCATGGCCTGAATTCTGAACATAGTAATTTCCAGACTTTTTGAATAAAAAACTTCCTTTGTATTAAGACATGATTAGTATACAATAAAATGCACAAGTCCTAAGTGTGTGTGGCTTGATGAATTCTTATTCATCACACACCTGTACAATCATTATCTCTGTAACGATCATGATAAGGAGGATTTTCATGCCTCAGAAATTTTCCTCCTACCTCTTAACAGTTAAGCAAACCTTTCTTACGACTAAGTGTTTTTTAACATAAAAAAACTTGGCAGAATCTATATACTTAGAGCCATTAATTAAGCAAATACAAAGCATGGGGAGGAACCACAAGGAATTAACACTTCAAAACCTTAGTATTTAATTAATTAATAACCCTTCACATGAATTTTGAAACATATGCTGTGGGCTAGATGTTACCAATTCTGTCTGCAAACAATGCTTTGTGTATGTGTATTCTAGGAACCTGTTGGAAAGTCTTGAATAGCCACCTTTTTTTCGCATGAGGAATTCACAGCTTCTTCCTGTTTGAGAACAACTAGGACAGAGCTCAGCCAAGTAGACAGGACAGGGAGTAGGATCTCAGCCTCACAGAGACACTTTTCTTTGTCTGTCTGTCTTTCCTCTTAAAATGTATGATGGTATTGACTTTAGACACATCTTCGAACTTTTTTGAAAACAAAATTGTACATGTAAATCTTTGGGCCTAGCTGTAAGCAAGCTATAGGATTTATTTTTTATCACTATGTTAGACTACAATAAGGTCACCATTGTTCTCGTATCTTTCTTTTGTGGTCTTCAGGTGTAGACTGCAAGGAGTTTTGGGAGATGTGTGTTAAGCAGGTGCATGGAAAAATAACCATCTCAGATCGAAGTTAGAACGTATTTAGAATTTAGTGGGAGCAGAGTGGGGAGAAAGTGTGAGGTTTTGTTATTCTCAGGACAGAGCTACTTTTCTAATCTGTTATCTGGACTTAAAGGTGAAGTGTTAGTGTTACTGTTTAGAATGAGTCACTTTATTTGTCTGGTAGTAAATTGCGGTAAATATGCTCCCCGTGAGCGTTCACTTTCAAAACACCGAAAAATGTTTCTCTTCCTTTGGTCTTGTGGGAAGTGTTACACTCTTTTCTGATACTTTATTTCCTTTGCACAAATAAGTCACTAAATACCACCACCCCATTTGTATTTGAGGCTAACATCTAAAATATGATTAATTGCTAAAATTATAATGTGAGATATGAGGAGGTCAAGTAAAAACAAATTTTGCACTCTAGAAACTGGTAAAATTTGTGTCTTGTCGCAAGAATCACATGGGCTTTGTAGCTCATCACCTCCTTATTGCAGTGCTCCAACCTCGCCCTGCAGTGTAGCCAGATCTGCATGGATGCGGAACAATTTCTGGATTGAGTACAAGACTGAAAATACACTGTGGGGAAGAACTGCTGTTGGTATTTAGGTTGCTCTGTTCCAACCAACTCTGCTTTCTTGCTTACTGCTTTCTCTGTCCTATGGATTAACATATTTTAACTGCACTTTTGCAGACCTGGTCAGCTGGTCTCAGGGCTAGACGTGCAGAGGCAACTCATTTTGCTTGTTTGCTTTAGTGATATTAATGATACTCATAACTCTAGTGTTTCCCCTGGTACAAATGGGTGGTGGAAAATAATTTAAAACAAAACTTGATAAAATTAGGGAGGGGTGGAAGTGGATCATACGCCACTGAAATATTAGCTTGTCTGAGAGTGGGACCCAGTTATTCATTGAGGTTGCTATGACAATCCTCTGTTTTAGCATATTAGCTTGGAGCTTGCTCCCCACAGCAGTGTAAGCCCTTCCCAATGAAAGGCAGAGCTGCTTTCTCATAGCTAGTACCACGTGAGGGATCTACAATCCCTCCTAGCCTTGCTGCATCAGAGTCTGTACTTTAACAAGACCCCTTGATGACTCCTCAGCATGATGCTGAGAAGCCCTGCCCTTCCTCCTGGTCGCCTGAGAACAAACAAGCAGATGTATGCAGGTAGCTACCCTTTGCAGCTTGATGAGCTGGTTAGTGAATGTTAAGTTGTGTGCTTCCGTATTCTGAGTGATGGCAGGCACTCAGAGCAGGCTGAGGAGTTCTGTTGTTTTGAGAATATGAATTAAGATGATATAGTATTTAATCCATGGGGGAAAAGTGCTTTCAAAGCCCAAAAGATGCTGGCTAATTGAGAGAGGTGTTGAGAAATTAATTAATTAACACTTGAGCCTTTAACATGAAGACATCCTTAGACTAGAAATTAATATTGACTGTTAAGTCTAATTGCCTGTTTTGTTGCCATCTGATTTTGTTTAAAAACACCCATATATTTGACTACTACTCACTCTATCATCAGCATGCTAACCTCTAGCTGAATATGTCCAAAATTGGCTTAATTGCCTCCGAGTATCTTTTGAGTAGTGACATTATACTCCCACCCCCCCAAAAAAAAGCTTTATCAAGAGCTAGAGGATTAGAGGATTTGATCAAGTGTCTGAGCAGAAAGGTTCACAACCTAATTTTCTTTCACCCTGGAAAGTATAGCCCCTCCTGGAAGCTCTTTGCATTATCTGCTACAGTGTAAATGTTATTTATGACAGTGCCAATCATGAGATAGCAAAATTTTTTCCTGTTTTATAAATACAAATAAATGTTGACACCTCTGGTCCTTCATTGCTAACTCTAGAATAAGGACCACCGTTACATGGTACATGTAACAATTTCATGATCTTTTGGTCTTTTCTTCTCATAAAGGAGAAGTGTCGATGTTGTTTCTACAAATGAAAAAAAAATATTTCAGAACGTTTTCCTTCCCCCCCCCCCCCCCCCCTTGAAGCCAAAGATAAGAAATTCGGTCTAAAGACACTAGACATTAACGTGTAATATCCAGACTTTGGCATTATGGGTGCCTGTTTAAAGACAGTTTACTGAGATGCTTTTGTGTGTATCCACACTGAGTGGAATTCAGTGCACACTCTGGATTTACAGGTTTATGATTGAGGCTGCTTGACTAGACTGCATAGGTCATGTTAAAAAGATGAACAATTAAATTTATTGTATTTTTTGAGACAAATTTTAGGTTTTAGTCTTTCTAAAGACTGGTAAGTAAAATTGTATACTGCCTGCTGTGATTCCAAATTTGTCTAACCATTTTGGAATTATTTTCTCCTCAAAGAAACTACTTAAACTCTATAAATGGCGAATCAAAATTTATCACCACCAATTTGAGGCATGTGGCTTACCAAGGCAGGAGTATTATTTATCTTTCTGTAAAGAACTGCCAAGTGTATTCCTTTGTTTATTCAAACAAATGCATTTTGAAAGCTCCTTGTGGGGTACAGACTGTCCTAATGTGGGGGACTATTAATTACACACAGTTCCTGTTCACCTAAAAATTACTTTCTAATGGCATAAGCAGGTAGTATTCATTTGGAAAACTGTATAATTATTGCGTGTTGGGTGATTTTAAGGCATGTATAAGAGAATTTGATTATTAAAGATAACTTGACATTTATTCTTTGGTTCCCAGGTTAAAATGCAAGCAAATGAAAGGGACAGTATGAGATATTAATGTTTTAGCAAATGTGACAACAGTTTCTCACTGTGGATGTCTTTGCTTTTGTCCAGGAGAAGTTGCGTTGGGTCAGAACTGGTTGACTGGCTTCTAGAGCACTGTCCTTTTGTCCCGTGCAGAGCTATGGCCATAGGAGTCTGGCAGCTCCTAATGGACATGGGAATTATGTCATCAGGTCAGTATTGTATTTCATTTTGTAAAGACATGACATCATTATTTTATTAAGCTGTTATACCAAATGTACTTGAGTTTCTAGATTATTTTGTAATATGGATAGAGACTGTTTCCAATGTAAATATTTGCATTCTTGCTTATTTTCTAATTAAAAAGTGAGAGATCATCTTTGAATCACTTCTGTCTCTCAAATCTTTTATAAAAATGATTAAATACTTGTATATTTACAGACTAATAGTTGCTAATGTCTCTCTGTCACCCTCCCTCCCTTCTCTACTCAAAATGTTGCTCATAAACTTTTTTTAAAATTAGTAACATCTTTAGTTGCTTTCCATTTTATATTTATCTTGCTGTGCTTGGAGTAATCATCATAAACTGTTTTAATGAGTGGGATATGTGTGCCACTTTAATTGGCTCTGTAATCATGAGTACTTAGCGATGTGACCTATGAAGATCAGCTGTTTAAAGAGAACAGAAAATAGCTGTTAACTAGAACCTAAAATAGATGGCAGTATCTTTTTTCTTAGTTGAGATCAGGGAATTGAAGGATTAGAAACCAAGAAATCTGGATTCTTTATTTAGCCCCATCTCTCAGGTGCTAGTTGCTTACTGAGGAGCTCTTTTTTTCCTATAGGTAATAAATATGGTGGACATACCCCTAGTACCATGGAGAAAGGATAGTACAGATGGAGTGTGGTTGTAATCTTTTTAGACCATCAATAATACCTATTTCTTAATACTCCTATGTAGAAAATCAGTTAACTGCTTTTGAAGATATATTGTTAGCTCACTTGTGCTGTTCAGGCTTCTGATTATTAAAAAAAAATGTTTTATGTTAATGCTTCTGGGAAAAGTATTTAACTTCTCATTTTTAAAAAATAAAGGTTTCCAACTTTGGCAACATTGATGTTGTGGATGAACAGGGAGCTATCCTGTATGCTCTAGGATTTTTTTGGTAGATTCACTTTCTTCTGCTTCCTGGATGTCAATACCACACACATATGCACACATATGTGCATACATACATGTGTACACATACACTCATCCATCATGACACACACACACACCTCTTGGGTCTCTAGATATCACCAGCTATGCGGTGGGCATGGTCATCCTCTCTTGAGAACAACTGATCTTGCCAAACTAACACTGTCACATTATATTTGTATATCACTACAGAAATTAAACGTGTTAGTTTGCTTTGAGAAACTAAAAAAGATTTCTGTTCTCTTCAAATTGATACCAGTTCCATCAGCATTAGACTGTAAGCTGGAAAACTATAAGATGTGTGAACACAGTGGACAAATCCACAAGTGATAACTATAGGCCAGCCAATATACTCTTGTTAATTCAATGAGACTGTAAACATGAATGAGCTCAGAATGTATATTATATTCTTACCTCTGGCTTCACCCTAATAATCATTAGGGCTTTCATTTTACTACTTGACTTATGACTCCCTAATTATTTAAAAAATCTTATCCACAATGTTTGTTTGTTCTTGTCTGTTTCAAACAGTGGATCAACATCTCTACTTTCAAGATACATATGTTTTCTATCAGTTTTCTTCAGATGAATGTAACTACTTGTACTGTGAATTTGAAAGAGAAGAAGGGTGGCAAAATGGTGTCAAACTCCTGCTACAGCTGGTGCCCCTCCTTCCTGCCAGTGAGCTGTAAGTAAACTCTGCCTGTGCCATTGTTAGGTTATTCTTCCTGAGAATACAGGTCATGCCTCCAGGAACTGGGCTGTGCACAGTGAGATCCACCACCTTTCTTAAGAGGTAGTTGTCCTGTTCTCATCTTCTAAATGAAAGTTCAGAAAGGTCAAGTAAGTTGCTGAAGATTAAATCCAGAACCTAACTGATGGAACAGACCACCAGGCCTCACCAGCTCTACTCTCCTGCTTCTGCTTTTCCATTGCTATATGTGTGGATAATCTAAATTAGGAATAAACATATGATTGGGCTTAAGCTGGAATGAAGTAATAGCTGCATCTTAGCCACTATCCAAGTCGTGACTGTGCAAGCTCAACAGACATTTCTGAAAATAATCTAGAAGCAACATTTGGCAAATTAAAACAAGTGAATCATTACCACATGAAGATACTGAATCACTGTATGATTAAAATTAATTAATTAGAGTAGGTTTGGGAACAGGAATTAAGTCATGATATGGAGATCCTGACATATCTTTTTATTCATGGTCCTAATGATGTTTATTTCTGAAATAAACATCTAAAATAAATTTTCAGTTAAAAACTTACATACATGTAAGGGTAGAACATTTTGGACTTCAGAGCACTATCCCACCTTGGTTTTGTGTTATTAGTAGGCCAAGTAGAATTGTCCTCATTTCTTAGATAAGAAAGTAGTTTCAGGGAGAAACACCTGTGTAATCATAACAGAATTTATTCTTAAAGTGACGATACTGTGTAGTTCATATAGTTGACTGTATCACCTATTTTTAACAAAAGAGATGTTTCAGAATATTTATGAGCCTCTATATTAATAGCAAGATTGATTGAGAAGAATAAATCTTATGTCTGGCTCCATGCTAAATAGATGATGTACATTCTGTATTTCACTTCCAGAAGAATTCTGTAAGACTGGTACTATTGTTATCACTGTGTTAAAAGAGAAGACTGAGGCACAGAAGTGAGGTTACCTATGTAAGGTCATACAAATGGCAAGCAGAATCTTAGTGTTTAAATCTATACCTGTCTACGAATTCTTGACACCTTTGCTTTTAACACCTGCTGCAGTGTGTCCTCAGGAGTTACGGGAGCCATCCTAGCATCCCCTTCTGAGACATTATAAACAAAAGTTGTAGAAATATTAAACTGAGCTGTGAAATTTTAGATTTCCCACCACCCCTGTTTATAGAAGGTCTTGCGGTGGCAAAAAAAAAAAAATCAGCTCTCATTTAATAAGGCTGAATATGGGAAAGGTTTTTTATTATATTATGTTCTTAAAGTAGGTGAGAATTGTCCTAAAAGAAAGTGAAGGATCATGTTGTTAAACTTTGATGAGCTTTCTAAGAAGGATAGTCAAGCTCACTCCCCAATATTTATTAGTATATGTATGCAGTATAAAATGGTTACATTGTGCATATATATGACAACATTACAATCTCTTATTGGCCTTCAATTTTAAAATTAAGCCCTAGTATTTATCCCAGGTTACCTATAGTCTTTTCTCACACCATCACTGTGAATATAAGCATCAAGCTCTGCAGTTGAGAATTATTGTAGCATGTTATATTTACCAGCAAAGGTGTTTGTTTGTTTGTTTGTTTTGTTTGTTTTTTTTTCGTTTGGGGTTTTTTGTGTGTGAACATGTGCTTTCAGGAGTCATCACTGACTCTCATAGGCAAGGTCACTGGCAAGCTATGAACCAGTCTGTCCCTTAATATAAAAAAAAAAAACAAAAAGATAAAAATTGCCAACTCACCAAGTCTCTTCTGGAGAGAGGAGTGTCTTTCATTGCTCCCAAGACTATAAATTGGCTGTTATGCTGTCCCAGAGTGCTCTTGGCCAAATTCTGGAAACTCAAGCTGTGGATTACCCAAACTTGGAATAAACTATGGTCAGAGAAATGGTTCCCACGAACACTGTCCTCCTTCCGTTGTAGTTTCACAGCTCTTCCTGTAGTTCTGCACTTGTGTTTCCATCAGAAGTCCTGTTCTGACCTAGCAGTCCCTTTTTTTTTTTTTTGGCCTTAAGCCCCCATTAACTATTCCTTCAACCCATGTAATGCCCTTCTCTCCTTTGCCTTTTCCTTCTTGTTGGTTAAATTTTACCCAACCCTCAAGGGGGAGCCCAAGTCCTTTCTTGTCTTTGGTCTGAGTCAGTTGTACTTTCAATAATTTGTTCTTGCCATTTTTAAAATTGCTGTTTGTTTTAAATTCATCCTTCTGCATCCTTCTCAGCCCTATGTTGTTTCACTTTTATCCGTTCTGGTGACGTGCCGTGTGATGTCCTTTTTATTCTTCTGCTGTTCATTTCTGGGCTGACACCCCATCCTGTCGTCTTTAAATAGCCTTTCTGGTATTTGGAAGCTTTTAAGGTCTACCAACACAGCTCTACATTAGGTTCCTCTAATTTACAGTCGTCTAAGTGTCTTTAAAATAATGGGAGAAAACCACTGATGTCTCTGGAAGCATAATTCTGTTCACCACAATGCATTTCTAAAAAGGAAAAAGTAAAGACAGCATTATCATTGGGGGAAAAAAAGAATGTTAAAGTAGGAGGGAAAATGAAGTGGCTACAAGTTTACAGGGTAGTTTGAGGAAATAAAATTCTAACTTTAGATAGAATAACTTCTATACTCAAACTGAATGGATAACTCAAAAGGAGTAAATTGTTTTTAAGGGTATTATCTCAGGAAAAGAAGACAACCAGGGCTCCTTATATGTGCTAAAAACACATCACATTACCCAGTATGTACTTTCCTCTAACTTTTCTTGTTTCTAGTGGGAGGAAGGGGAACTGATACAGAATGATGGAGTACCATGGAAGGAGACTTCTTAGCCGTGCCCAGAGGACTAGCATGGTGCTTCTCCCTATCACTAGTTTGCTCAAGAATTTAGGCTGCGGTGAAGCTTGACTCTTCCAAGTCAGCTGTCAGCGCTGTAGCCACCAGTTTGCCAGGAGCAAGCGGGGCATACCTCTGAAGACACAGTCTGTGAACTTCAAATACATGAAACTATCCTTCCAGTTACAGAGCAGTTGACACGTAGACCATTGTTAGAATGACTTGTAGAGGATTGTTAAGCTTTAACTCAGATATATAAAGAAAAATGTAGCTTCTTTTTTCTCGAATGGTCATCCTGTCTGGTAGTCAGAGAAAAGAAGAAGAAATCTTGCAATTTTAGTGTATTCAGTAAATTCTGATGTAGTAATTTTGAAAGTTCTTTTTAAATGGCATAGTATGTTTTAGTAAAAGACCTCAGTTTCTCTGGTTTTCTTCTCTTCCTCAGTAGTACAGCCCCTGGGAGCACAGTGAGTGCTGAGGGCTCCTTGGCCACGGCAGAGGAAGACCAGGGACTCACAGTGGATACTTCCCACTGGAAGCATTTTTGTCCTCAGTCCATATTGAGTCCAAATGTGGTAGTTGACCCTTAGTCTTCATCCTACCCGGCACTTCACCGAGCCCTGCTCACCGTGCCTTTCACTCGGTTCTTACGTCTCTCGGCTCTTCTGTCTTACTAGCCTCTCTTTTTCGGCCCCCTTTGCTTATTATTCCTCATACTGACTGTTAACCACGTTTATGAATGCTTTGGTGTGTGGCCTCGCTGGCCCTGAAGAAGCTGTCGCTACCAGGACTAGTCAATTCCTAGAGATAGTGAAGAACTTCTCTCAAAGCACTGATTGCACCTATGAACCAACCAGTCCGAGCCCACATCCAGTCACCTCCTCTTTGGGGCCTTCACTGTCTGGACCACTTCCCACCTGCCCTGCCCACTAGGCACCCAGAAGCAGACAACTAGGGGCTGGTGAAATTATGCAGATTGTCCAGTCCTCAGCCTATTTATCCTGCTTTGCCTGCTACTCCCTGCAAGAAGCACCAAAAACTGTTTTTGTCCACATTTCCCCCTCACTTGTGCTGTGAAGTAACTCTAATACTTCTCTCTGTGCCCTGAATAGGGTGGCGTGTCCCCTTCTCTTAAGGATTTTGAGTTACAAACTGTCTTCTCAGTGGCAATTGTCTCTGGTTGCCAATGTATCTGTTGATGTCTAATTATTCAGGTTGATCATACCTAGATAATAATAAAACCTGTATTTTAAAAAGTTGACCTCTAAACATGGGATGTCCCATAGCTGGTTCTCTGTTTTTTTTTTGCTTTTTCTCCTCAGGATATGCCCTCACCCAGTGCTATACTTATTACCATCTCTACACTGGTGACTTGACATTCAAGTTTCTCTTTTTAGCACCTGACATATCATAGCACACCCCCACTACCCCCAAACTTCTGTATCCTTTGTTCTCATCATCCTGCCTTATTTTTCCTTTTCCACCTGACAAGTATAAGCAATATGATTCATTCATTGGCAGTCTTCAGCCGTTTAAAGGTGCTGGATTCACAACCTTGAACCTGGGAGCTCAGGTTTAAGTCAGCTCTCCCTCTATCCCAAACCTGTCTTTTATACTTCTGACTTTTTAAAAACTACATCCTCCTGACACTTGGAAAGAAAGAAATACTGTCTGGGTAAATAAAATACTTTTGAGTATTTCTCAAAATTTTTTTCCAGTAAAATTTGGCATAAATTTTATGTGAGAGTTGCAGTTGAAGAAATTTTCCATTTATCTCTCTAAGTTATTTTTCTATTTAAATATCATTATTTAATCAGCCAGTCTTAGTCCCTCTTATTAGTCATTATCCCCTTTCCTAAGAAGCACTGGGTCTTTCAAAATTTCCATTGTTTATACACAAGGCGTATTCCAGGTGTGGGAGTGGATTGTTTATCAGAGCACGTCTTTGAGAATAGTACAGGAATTCTACCAGAAGTGAACTTTAAGGCTTAATTGTATTTGCCATTGAAATGCAGCTGTTCAACAAACTGTTAAACATTAATCAAATAATCAAAATAAAGGAGAAAGAGATACCAGTAGTATCTTATTTCATTTACTTTTAGAAATACCTAAGTGTATCCTGGACCCCCACAACAAAACCTGTTATTTCATGATTTACCAGTGTTTGGTAAATTTCCTCTTTCAGCGTAACTTACAACCTAATGATATGATGAATGATTTTCTGTGGGGAAGGTAAACAGATATTTGTATTCATGATAACAAGATCTCAAAAAGTAGTAATTCTCATTCTTCTACCACATTATATCTTTTATGAGAATTTGCTTTATGAAGCAAAGGAGACAACTCCAGAATAGCAAAGTTCTAGGCGAGGAGAATGAGAAGTTGTTAATGAGTGTGCAAACCTTAAGTTGTAAGTTGGGCATGTTATGGGAGAACTAATGTGTAGCATGGGTGGTAGGCTAATAGTTGCACAGTGTATCTAGAAATCAGATCACATCATGTGCTTTGAATCTTTACATTTTTATTAGTTCAGTATTTTTGAATAAAAGAAAACTTAAGCTAAGCAAGACAGGGAATCATTCAAGGATTTTGAGCAGAGACTGTGTATGTTCTGACTTACATTTATCAAGACCACTCGGCTCTGGATCCAGATGAGAGATGTTGTAGTTGGGGCTGCTGTGGAAGGGGTGGGGTAGGGATTGAGATGTGGTCTACTGGGAGGTAGGCCTTGATGGAATGTGTGTGAGGGGAGTCAAGGAGCACTTCTAGCCAGAAGGAGGGAGTTGCACTCAGTTAAGGTATGGAAGACTTTAGGAAGAGTGAGGCCTTTTGTTTTGATATTTTCTTTTTGGGTGAGGGGTGAGGTACAATGGTGTTACGTAGTGAATGGTTAGAGGATCGTAGGCTTTGCCATTGCTGCATCCTTTGGTAGTACCCTCAGATGTTGGATCTTGCAAACTTCTGAAGACATCTTCCTTCAGCACTAGGACTCAGCACTTTCCTGTGGAGAATTACCAGGTCTGAATGGACGGTTCTTAAGGGATCTTGAGAATCAACCATAGGATTTTTTAAGGGAAGCTCCTGCTAGCACAAACGCTAGCAGGGATGAATCCTTCTTCTCAGGGTTGCACCCTTTCTCTTTCTGTCACTGTCCCTGCTGCTACCTGGTGATTCCAGCCAGAGTTTTCTTGTTTCCGTTTCCTAACCATGGACACCCCAGATGCGCAACTTCTCTCCTTTTTCCTATTCAGTGAGCAGCACCGTTCCCTTTGGTAATAATGGAAAATATGCAAATATTATACCTGATTATTTTTTGCCCCATCTGTTTCATTATCTGCTTTGATCTGTTAAGTGGGAACTTTGTGTTTCCTGGGCTGCAGTGATGTGCATCTGCATACATAAATAGCAGAATGTGTCTACATTTTGTAAAAATATCCTTGCTGGGAGATGAATCTGGCATTTCTGATCATTTCCCCTAGAAATGAGGAAGAAGTCAAGGTACAAGGTGACCATGCATGTGAGAACAGAAGGAGAGTGGCCAGGCGCTGCCCTTCTCCTCCCTTCCTTCTTCCCTGTTCAAGTTCTTCTCTTTGCCTGTGATCCCTGTCTGTCCCCTGGGTCTGCTGCAACACCAGCTAGAATGCTCATAGCCGCTGGTGCAGGGAAGGGAGGAAGAGCATTTCTGAACTTTGGGGCTCTCAGCCTGGTCTCAGTGGGGTTCATCTGGGAGGAGATTGGACAAGTGGGTTAGAAGGTGGTGAGAATCATGTGTTTGAGGGAAGCTGAGGGCCTGGACTGTCAGAGAGGCTCGCCATGGAGGGACTGAGGAAGTCAGAACTCAAGAAAGGGAAGAGAGAAAAAAAGAGGAAAACAAGAAAAGGCAGAAGATCTGATGGCTGAGCAAGGGTCGGGTCCAGGCATGGAGGGGTGGCTGTAGAGTTACCAGGACACCATGAGACACGAGGCTAAATGGAAACCGGGAGGTCAGAGGAGTCAGTGTGAATTAGTTTGAGCTTAAGGAGTGTATAGGGTTTCTGCAAGGGCGATAATCATGTTTCCAGAATTGCCGCCCAGAACAACTTTCAAGGCAGCTGGAAAGAAGGCAAGCTCAGGGGGTTCAGAAGCTGAATTAAATCTAAGGCGTTCTGGGCATGTGTCCATAAATCAAGGTGACTTAAGTGGTAAAGGTGGGGTGTGGCCTGCAGGTGGCTCTGGGGAGATCATCGCTCTCTCAGACGTTTCCTTCAGAAACGTTTTTGCCAGCGTGTGTTTTCTGCTGGAAGAATGATGAAAGACAGCTTTGCTTCTGAACAGGGACTGAATTATTTGTCACTAAAGCAGCAACAGCCCAGCCGTCGCTCATGAAATAACCATCACCAGTCGTGCACACATCGCCTTCTCTTAGAAGCCCAGGTCTCTCTCAGCAGCTTACTGAGAACAGATTCATGACAGAATGCCTCATGCCCATTAACCAATCCTGCAGGTATCCACTGTGGCCTGAAAAGCATGAAACAACACGGCCAGCCCATGCGTCGCTCCGCCGACGGACAAAGCAGCGGAAGCCCTGGCTTGCTGCTCTCCTCTCTGGTGCACTTTGCTGTTAATTTCCTGTCGGATCTGCTCAGGCACCTCAGCTTAATCACATAAGCCTGGTTTAGCGGCTTGGGTTACAAAGGGCTTCCCATCTCTTCTCAGTAGATCTTCATGCGTAGAGACACCTTATGAGTAGAGAATCTTGGTAACAAATGTGTCATTTCAAATCAATTTTTATTTTTAATATGCTACATTCTGATGACCATTTGCTACTGTTTTTATATCAGATGGTATCAGGCATTTCACGTGGCTGCTGTGTGAGTATCCCAAGTGCTGAGGAATACTAAGTGCTTGCTAGGCAAGTGCTTTAAATGCTGTTCTATTCCTCTAGCCTTTTTCTTTTTCTTTCTTTTTTTCTTTTCTTTTTGAGGCAGGGTCTCACTCTGTAGTCCAGGCTGAGTCATCACGCCTGGTTTATGAAGTGCTCGAGTATTGAACCCAGGGCTTTGTGCTTGCTAAGCACACGATTTAACTGCTGTGCTATTCCTCCTGTCCTAGCCTTTCCTTTCTTAAAGGGTGTCTCACTGCTGTCCTGTAAGCAAGGAGAAGCTTTCCCACATCTTGAGACTAATGGTCCAGCCGGCCCACCACAGCTACTGAGATCAGACTCAGTCGCTGCACTGTGGTTCTGATAATATGACTTTGTGAGACAGTTCTCTGTGAGTTCCTGCACATCCACAGAATGTGTCTAGAGCCGTTGATTGGGGAAATGAGTTTGAAAGACAGTTTTATATATGCAATTAACATTAGTCATTTTTTTTCTTTAATCAAACCAGGAAAAAAAGTAAATGATGTTTTCTTAAGTAGGAAATTTTGTATGTTAGTGTATATATTTATGTAGTGATAATAGTTTCATAAATTGTTAAAATATGAGTTTTTCCTAAACAGAGTGGACTTACACTGTTATGTCTCATTAATTATTTGACATGTGAGTGATTTTTTATTTTTGCTTTCTCAGTGAGGCTGTGGTTTTTTGATAAAGCAGAATTTGTCTGGTTTTTTTTTTATATCTCATAATTCTCATATTATTCAGCCTGAAATATAGCATTATTTCACAGTAAATGGGGAGGCAGAAGCTCAAGTGTAGTGGAAAATTCCCATTTCATATTTCCAGAATTTAGATTTCATTTCAATTTTGAAGGAATTTCAGCAACTTCTGTTCTCCTCCACTTTTGATTGTGCCCATTTTTGCAAATTGGGTACGTTGACTTCCCTTGGCAGTCATTGGAGACCAGCGCTTGGCCTCAGGATTCCGGTCCTCGGGTCTTTGGTGCTGGCCCGCTGCTCTTGCTGATCATTTCGAAGGAGCAGTTGGCTTGCGACAGGGTTAATTTTTAGTGTTTTACTGATAAATGTTATTTATTTGGTTTTGCTTGTCTTATAATAACAATGTCACTTATGCCCTTTATGTCTCATAACTTGGCATTGAAGCAACCAAAGCTGGAGAGTAATTTGTTTTTTGTCTTCCAAAGGGCTCATCAAAAGATTGAAGACTCTGAAGAAAGCAGTGATGAAATTCTTGCTCGTCTAACATCTGCGGTAAGGCTGTGCATTTCCTTGTCTAGGGGTGCAAAAATAATGAGGCTGAGTCTTTGAAGGGGTCAGTTTGGATAGTGGGTAGTGGTATAGAAAGACATTCACCCTGTGGCTGCTCATCATTGTGGAAGGCCCACAGCAAGGCAGAGGCAGGAAATAGTTTTGACTTTCTCTGTACCCTGATGGGGCCTCCCTTGTGAGATTATTGGTATTCCTGATGGAAAGTTCCTGAAGCCTTCATGGAGGTGTAGTGTCTGCTTTTCTTTTTAAACCTAGTATGATTTAACCTAGGAAAAAATGGTCTTCTGTTGTACAAAGGATAAAAGACTCTCTGTTTTGTTAGGGGGGAAAAAGGAATCATTTAAGTTAGCAAAGGGCCAGGACATAACTTTTTAGTGTGCCACATTGCAGCATTTTCATTGTGCCTTTTAAAGCCACTGGTAATAACCTTGCTTTTTGAAATAAAGTTCATTTCTTCACATCAAAAGTTGGCTGTTGTCACTAGTCCTTGAGCTTGTTTATGACAAGTTCTGGCAGTCATATGTTCCCAAACCTTCATCCTTTGACTATTTAGAAGCTTTTCTAGCCTTCTTTGAGGTTCTTTAGTTCCACTTTAACTCCATTAATAAAGTGGTCCTTGCAGAAAATTATGCTTGATAGGTTTATGTGGGTGGATGACACTGTCTACAGAGTTATACAGCTGGTCTTGTCACCTGGAAGTTTTCTTGTTTACTTCTCTGAGTACAGCTTAGTAATTTTTACTAAATATGGTGATCAGTTGTATAAAATCTCACATGAAATTAAATCTTGATAGCATTTTATGAAAAAAATACTTAGTGTGACCTTTGTAGTTTCAGATATGGGCAAAGAGGAGTTTTTCTTATAAGTAGTAAAAAATGCCATCTTAGAGAAACCATTAGTGATGGGCCAGGTGCTGTGTTAAATAGTACATCCTTATACATACATATTCTGCTAAACTACCCAACCGCATCCTGAATTAACTAGCATTATCTCTGTTTTACAGATATGAAAACTTGGGTGCTGGAAGTAAAGCTAATTGATAGAGTACTTGCCTAGCATGCTCAAGGTCCTGGGTTCAGTCCCCAGCATGCACACACATACACACACACACACACACAATATGAAAGGTCATAGAGATTAAGAAATATCACTCAGCTAGTAAAGAACAAAACCAAAATCTGAACTCATATTTTTAAACCTTCTAATAATGTTCTGACTGCCTCTGACTGGCATGCCTCATTTTTCATGATATAATACAGTAATTTGTATAGTTTCGGAAATGGCAAGGTCATGTAAAATTTGGTTTATAGAGTCCTGTTAAAAAGACAAGGCAGATGTATTTAGAAAGTCAACATCATGGAGGAGACTGTATGTGAGTCACCACTAACTGAACAGATGATGGCTGAGAAGATGTATATGCCAGCTGTGGGATTTATTGGAGGCAAGTGTGGGAATGGGATGGTGCAATGGGAAGCCAGTGAGTGAATCCACCTGGTTAGAGGATAAGGTTCTAGAGAAGAATATGAAAGATTTTTTGAGCCACAGATTAGTGTTATAAAATAGGTGCTTAAGAAAGGGGAAGGTGGAAGCTGATGCCGGCTAAGAGAAACATGTGTCTAATGATGGTTTTTATGGGAAGCAAAAGAAAGATGGCTTCAAAAAGCAGCAAAACAAAATTTAAAAAATCAACAGGAATGAGTAAGGTAGAGATGGAGTCAAATGACTGAAGCTCCAAACCTGGATGTGTAGATGTATGTTGATTCTGTTAAGCAGATGAGTAAAAGATGTGGAGATTGGTTTGGAGAGAGATACATATTTGTTGACATAAGATCATATAAGTATTTGGAAAAGGCCAGGAGGCATGAGTCTGGCACTCAGTGAGGCCAAGCCTACCACTGTGGGAACAGTCACAAGGACTTTGCAGATGGGAGCTCAGTAGGTTGTGGGATTTGGGTACACTCATAGTAGGAGGCTATAGGAAGGTAAGAAGGCTGGTAAAGGAAGGGAGAAACAATGAAATGGTTTTTAGCAAGAAAATCAAATTCAAGAGAGATGGATAGTTCACTGTGATAATCTAACTGGTAAAATCTCCAAGCTAAAAGACTAAATAAATCAAGGCAAGATGCTGGAATATATTTAAAAATTAAAATGATAGACAGAAGAGAGAAATGTTAATTTTTTCAATTGATGGTTAATCAATCTACTGTAGCAAAAGAAAAAAAAAAAAAGTTCTTGTCCTGAGGCTGAGAAACTTGATCTTTACTTTTGCCAGCCATATGATCTTGGCCATATGATGTTAAACTAGACAGTCTTTAAGTCTCTCTCCAAGGTCTAAAATTCCATTGTTCATTCCATAAACATTTATTAAGATCTGTTGTGCTAGATTATTGTTTTGAATATGCTTGTTGCTATTGGCAGTAGTACATAAATTTAAGTCACCCAGGTGCTAACTCTATGCAGGGAGAACAGTACTTACATGTATTTCTCAAGTTCTCACCTACTATGACCCATACAGACAATAACACAGGGGAGCAAAAGTAACATCTGTAATGCACTGTCTCTGAGTTAATAGTGAGAGTGTGTGTTTGGAGTAGTCTTAGAACTGGGGCAGGCATTTCCAGCAGTGTACTTCATTGTGCCCTCTGTATGTCCACTATTTTTATTCAAACTTAGGACCTTTATGTGTGGCTATTGTAAAGAAATCATCACTTATTTAACTCTAGTTCATTTCATAATCTCTCCACTCTTAATCATGTATATCAGGGGAAAGGTCCTTTTATCCAAAATAGTGGTGTCCAAACTTTCTGACCCCAGTGAAGTTGAAGACCATTCTTCCAAGGACCTGGAGAGGGTACTTGTTATGGAGTAGGTTGTTGGAAGACAGCTTTGAATTGAGATCGTTACATGTATTGTTCCCTTTACTTTTGTTATCACTACATTGTAATATATAATAAAATAATGATACAACTCACCATAACGTAGAATCAGTGTGAACCTTAAGGATGGGAGACAGTGACACCCAAAGTGTGTCTTTTGTGTAATCTTGTTTTGGTTGTTGTCATAGTAGAAAACCCTGCTTTGCAAACATACGGTGTTAGAAATGAAAGCAGATTTTTAGTGCTTTGGTGGCAATATGAGGATATGACACCCTTACTTTAATTCAGAATATATAAAGGTTTGAAATTGTCTTAAACATACTTTAAGGCCATTACGTCATTTGCAACCTGAAACAGTTGATCCTCTTCTATCACAGATAAAATTGATTCACCTGGTTTATTCACAGATAGGTCACAGATCCATTCCTTCCCAATTCTGGGGTCTTTTGTTGTGAGGTGGTAATTCTCAAACTCTTTTGAAAGCTGAGATAGGAGATCACATGCCAGTGGGAGAAAGAAGGCCCAGACTCAATACCTATCAAGTTAACCCGCTAATGTTCGGGACATGTTGAAGTCTTAGTGTTTACTTGTTGTCTCCAAAATTCTAGTTTGGCTTTGAATGTAGCCGCTGTAGCTGCTGACTTAAACACAGTTGTCATTCTCCCCTGAAGTGACAGATTTAGTTTGTTGAGCAGGTTGAATATGTCACCCAAGTAAGCAAGTTTTGGAACCAATTCTGTGTCACTGAAATATGCTGTCATTGGTGGTGGTTTTTCTACAAGAAATCTCTGGAGGCCTCTCATAACTTAGAAATGCTGGCCTTTAGATCTCGTTTCTGTATGTGAAAGATACATGTTCTCTGCATCCATCTCTTGAGACCTGTGCAAACAGACATGGCTTAAGGTACGCACTTTAATGTGGTTGTTAATTTTAATCACATCCTGTGAAACACTGTTTAGTTCAGGTAACATTTTTCAGCTAGGTAGCATTTCTGTGTGGATGATATTGTGTAGACACACATTCAGAGGCAACTTCCCTGACCCACTTTGTGAAACCAGAAGTCTGTACAGTCGAGGCAGCTGCCCCCTCCGTGTATGTTAGAAGCTGTAGATGCAACTGCTTATTCTTAATGGCAGTAATGGCACTCTATAAATTATAAAGATAATATGAGCCAGCCAAGGTTCACTGTAACTGAGGCCTATGCCAGGACAGATAGGCAGCCAGCAGGAGATTGATGGAATATTGGTAGGTGTCTGATGGCACGGGAGTTTGAATGGAAGCTCTTTATCTCTACCGTGTTGGAAGATATCCTCCTCGATCAGCCTATCTCAGCTAACGTTCCTCCAAAGCTTGCCAGGGGTTTCTAGAGCAAGGAATATTTTTGCCTCTCAGATAAGTTTCCACAGCATTAACAAAGGAAATAGTGAGCAGCAGCAGCAGGAGTGGGAGGGAAGTTCCGCCCCCTGTCGGATCAGCAACAGCATTAGATCCTAATGAGAGCCAAGGCCACAACCTGGTCCAGTCATGGGGGTTGAGTACCTATGACCTAACATAATAATACCCAGAATTCTACTCAGGAAGAAAATTCAAGTGAGCTTTTGTGGCAAAGGAACATTTTTAAAAAGCAGTTGCGTGAGAAGAAATAGGAGTTTTTGTAATTGGGTCAGATTTAGAATTGTCAGATTTACACAGACACGAACAATTAAACTATCTAGCCATGTGTCTAGTGATTTTCAGGGAAGCACAGCCCTCCCAAGGACCTGATGCATAAAACCTAGATTGTGAAACTGTAAGTTTTCAGCTTACGAAAAACTGGACCCTTCTCTCAAAGTCTACACAGTTGCTATGAGGCTTGTTATCTGGAAACTGTGTGACTTTTCCCCACATACATATGAATTTTATCTTAGAGCTTTAGCCTTACTGGCCATTTTAATTTCCTTTCCTCCAAGTCCCGGGTGATAATAATAAAGTTAAGGAAAGCTGGTTGGCTAAGAAGTGTCTTTGAATCTTCCAGCCTATTGTTCCCATCCTCCAATGTCTAAGTCTTATTTTTAAACAGTAATTTTTCCAGTGTTGATGACAAATAAAGTGTTCTGTCAGCATCCACAGGATAAGTTTTATATAGTCATGTTACAGTCAGGGATCTGCTTGTTCAAAACTAAGGTAAATATAGAGAAATTTTTGTGATGAGTTAGGGATTGCTTTCAAAGCCAAAGTTTTTAGGGATGTAGATTTAGGTAGCACATTAGACTTTGAGGCATTGAAAAACTTAAAAGTATTTGAAAGATGTCCAAAGAGAGCAAGTGAAAACATGGATGTCCTGAAATAAGAGCTACAAGTAGATTCTAGACTTCTGTTGTCTGTGTGCTTAAGATCAACACATAAAACCTGTCAGGGCATGACTATTCCTTATGACTACGTTTTTATTGTAGAAATTGTAGAGATAGGAAAGCACAAATGTCTTCTCTAGGCTTGAGTAAAATTTTTGATTTTTGTTCATGGCCTAGTTATCAAGTTCTACAGGTGATAAATTTAGGCTAAATTGTGAATTGTGTGTATCAAATTCCTATTTGATTGGACGACTGTATAAGGAGTGTGTCCTGTATGCTGTTTGGTCCAGCGAGGCCAGCCAGAACTTGGCTGGCAAAAGAGAAGACTGTCTGAGTATCTAGAACAAAACCCTCACTTGGTGTTGATGGGAGTTTATGACCATATCTTGAGAGACTAATTACAATGACAAAGGGATGTTCATACATTTGGAAGGTCAGCAGGGTTAAGGGCAACATCTAACACTTGTGGACCTGGCACTGGGCACTCTTGTTGCCTGGTATCCCTTGACAGACTGGTTGCATCCAGCATTTTCATCTCATTCAATTCTTCTGTTTGTGTGGTTCTCTCCATTTCATGCTCATTTTCTTCAGCTCGTGAAATGTTTGCATAGAACTTTGGCCTTTTCTGCTGTCAGTGGTATTTTCTAAATACCTTCTCAGAGGATGTTTAGGTGCAATCCATCATTCTTCTGAGAAATACCCACTGAGCAAAAATCTTACTTGCCAACCAAACACAATATATATATATATATATATATATATATGAGGTAAGTTTGAGGCCAGCCTGGGCTCCATAGTGAGTCCAGGACCAACCTGGACTACCAAGCTAGGCCCAATCTCAAAAAAGAAAAAAAGCAAAAAGAAAGAAACTGAAGAAGATCTAGAAGGAGCTAAAGCCCTGTGATGCAGAGTGCTACCCTGGGATATATAACTTGTGGTGAAAAGGTAGAAGAGTAAAGGATCTGCTATAGAATTACTTTTTTGCATCTTTCTAGGAAAAGAGGTGGCATAAATAATTGCTGTACAACGTTAACTTCACAAAAGCATTTTTCCTGCTTCTTGTCTAGAGATTGTGGCACAGCTCCATCCGTTTCACATCAACTGAGAACTTTTTCTCTTGGGCTTTTTGGTATCCTTTCCTATAAAAATCCTGTTCTTGCTTTCCCCGTTTGGAATCCTACTCCATAGGCCTGCTTGAATGACTGTATTTCTCTCAGCTAAGGCCTGCATTCAGCTGACTGATGCTTCTCCACGCCCACCGTATCTCTAGCTTCTCTTTGCCAGTGCTTGTTACAGAGCTGCCAGGAGCCGGGTCTTCACGAAAACTGGTTGTCCTGTCAGCAAAAGCCGGACACACTGGAACTCAGAGACCCACGTGTGCCAAGCTCTCGTTCCTGTCGTCCTGACTTGCTCCTCTCGGGTGTCCCTGCTGTTGTGTGGTCTGTTCACTGGTGTGAAGGTCCTCTCTCTCACACGCTGTCTCATTTCTGGCCTGAAACTTCAGTCATTTCCTCTGAGGTCGATTTTTCACAGAACTCTGCTTCCTCCCTTTATCGCAGCAAGGAAAGTGCGAAGTGGCTAGGGGTCCTGTCAGTAGTCCTTCATGATGACACTGCAATTCGGATTTAAAACAGGAAAAATTTCTTTTTGAGCAATAGTATCTCAGGACAGCAGTGAGAGGGTTTTGTTGTTGTTGTTTTTAATTGGAAACTTCCAAGCTGATACTGGCTTAAAAAAAAAAAAGCAAAGAAAAGAAAAAACAGAGCACAGGATTAGATTTTGATAAAACTCTAGAAAGATAAAAAATTAGAAATATGCTTAAGAGACTGTCTGCCAGCCAAGCTCAGTAACGCAGGCCTATAATTCCAACACTCTAGGAGGTTGAGGTAGAGGATCTCAAGTTCAAGTTCAGCCTGGGCAAGTTAGTGACTTAATGAGATCCTGTCTCAAAATTAAAAGAAAAGGACTGGGGATGTAATTCAGTACAGAGACTCTGAATTCAATCCCTAGTATTATGAGAGAGAGAAAGAGACAGATGTGGAGAGCGACGGAGACAAGAGACAGAGACTGAGTATACCCCAAGTTAGCACCGTGAGATCTAGAGCCATCGCAGGTGTATTAAGCAAAAGAATCTGTCACGTGAGTGCAATCAAGTGATACTTTTAAAAACACATATTGAAATGGCTTCAAAATCACCAGCACCAAGTTTCCACTTATCCCTTTCCTTGGCCCTCTGCCTCCTCCTCTCAGGGAAGCGGAGAGATCGAGTGTGGTTCCTCTCCTTCCCTCAGTCTATCACAGACCTGAGTGGGCTTGTCTGTTCGAAGAATAACAACAGTAAGTTTCTCCGCTGGGGGAATGAATGACTAACCGTCTGCCTGGCTGCCTCAAGGTCAGGGAACATCTTGTCACCTTCTAGTTCTTATCTGTGGGAAATGTGAAATTCCTCCTTGGAATCCTTAGGCAGGCTCCAGCTCTTGCAGTGGCTTCGGAGCTGTTCTGGATTCCAGGAAAGGCCCGGTAGGTTGAATTTTGAGAGAAGTTTAGTGAAGCCCATGACATCAGTTCTAGTTTCCAGGAGCAATTTAAAAAGCATCAGTGAACAACAGTAACAGTAACAACAACAACAACAACAACAACAAAAAACAAGCACCAGTGGGATGATACCACATTTCTGGTGTAGTACTGTTTGTATCTGTTGTGTGTAAAGCACCGTGGGGCTTGTTGCTACCTTCCTTCCTTGTGTATTCAGCACTGCCTTCCCACGGTGAGTGTTTGCAGAGCTGTGAGCTGTAGTTCTCTGGACCACTTGGAGGACAAATTAAAGCTCCTTCAGTTCTCTTAGGCAGAATCTCACAATAACACTTGACACACCTGTGGCTGTCAGTACCTGAGCAGACTGATCAGTGATCTACTTCTGTCTCTTATTAGTAAAAAGTGTTACAGTCCTGTGTCTATTCTGCAGTCAGTTGTCTTCTTTATTCTGGGAATAGAGCCTCAGATACCATAAAACACAGGTGTACATACACACCTTTTTAAAATTAGTTATCATTCCAAGAAAACTCTGAGCCTACCCAGATTATGTGGGACGCCAGTTGTAACTCCAGCTCTGAGAATGTCGTTTTGGTGAGGTGCGTAATGCACAGTGTTAGCTACTGAAATGAGTACGGTCGAAGGACATATATCTAAAAATGTTCAAAGACTGGAGGTGTAACTCAGTAGCAGAGTAGGTGTACAGCGTGCGTGAGGACTGGGGTTCAGTGTCTAGAACCAAAAAAAAAGTATCTGTTCAAAAATATGTATGTGAGTAGAGCCCATTCATGAGGAAAGCGTGTCTCAATGAGTTCCTTGGGAGTAGAGGAAGAAGGCCAAGAGTACGTTGTACATATGTATAGTATTGAGTATCTATTCCAGAGTTGAGAAAGATCACTATGATATGCAATTCCTGTGGAAAATACAGACTTTCCTAATTGACAAGGAAAAGAAATGCACCATCCCGCACTAAATTTGGATATTGACAATCCTGGGTTCCTGAAGTGTCGCTATGCAATCTCCTCTGAAGGAAGCTGAAGAAGCTATAAAAGGATGACCGTAAGCATTTCATTTGGGGCTGCTTCTCTGTGCATTTGCTTAAAATAGCACTTCTTATGGTTGCTCTAGATGAAAATGGCATTTTCCATAGTTAGGTCAGTTTCAGCATGTCCATACATGGAGAAGGACTTAAAGGCATATAGCAGAATGAAAATTATTTGAATTTTTGGTAATAGTGGAGTAATGTAAATTTTAAATTAGATTCTGCTATTTCAGATTGAACACCAAGACTTCATAAAATTTTTTAAGTTGCAGAATCAAAAAAATGCCCAAAATTTATCCAGAAAGAACCCATTATTTTGTCCCATAGTTATTCTTTTTATGATACATTTGTGGTACCTAATGGTTGCACCCAGCTTGAGGAATTGGTACACATAGGTAACCCACCTCACCGTTTTTACTTCCCTTCCCACACGCTCACTGCCTCTCTTATCCCCACTCCTCAACAAGATCTATCTCTGTTTCTTACCATTACTCTCACTTGGCTTTGTTTCTTATACTTCCGGTTTCTCATTAGAAAAGCCATGTGATGTTTAGGCTTCTGTAACTTACTCATCTCACTAAACATAATCATCTCAAGGTGCGTCCATTTTCCTACAAATGACTCAAATGTATCAGAGCAGCACTCCATTGTGTGCGTTCCCTGCATTTTCATTATCTATTCATCTGCAGAGATCACCCATTATTAACACTTAAGTATCTATTGTTTGCTAGGTTGTTTTGATGTGTGTATTTTTTTTTAACAGAAAAGCCTAACACTTATTTTGTAATTCCCGTTTTTATTTTACATGTTTCTGGGGCTCTAACTACCATCTACAAATATATATCATGATTCTAAAGACTTATCTATAGAATTTATTTATGGATTTATCATCTTCCATATGTGAATATTTTGGTTATTTTTTTATTGCTTGCTGTGTGTACAACACAGAGATAACTTGTATGTGGGGAAATCTTTTAAGAAACTCATGCAAAGATGCTAGTGTATTATCCTGCTGTTGATTTGTAAAAGTCCAAGAGAGAACCTGGTAAGAGCTTAAATGGTTGGTCATTGCTGAGGTCTCACCTTACATAGGCATTCTGCTAATGCTTTCCATGCACTGCCATATTTCCATCTCAGATTACAGGGGAGGTCATTATTACACTGGAGAGATGAAAAATTTGAAAGAGGCAGATTAGTTAACCATTGAGTTGACAGTTTATAGGAACTTAATATAACCATATAAAATTGAAAGGGCATTTTCCTCAGTATTATCACTTAGAATGCTTTGTATTTATGGAATGAGTCTCAACATGTTGGGTTCAGGACTTGATGGGATTCTTTCCTTATATGAAAATTTTCATGAAATAAGAGCTGTGAAAGTATAATAGCATCTTAATTTTTAATCTATTAGAAATTATTAAACACTGTTATATATGGTTTTATAGTTTGGCAAGTTATTCAGATTTCATTAGCCCATTTCCTAGGTCCACCATAGAAACTTAGGGAGGAAAGAAAAAAGAATGTGGTTTGGTCCATGTCTTACTGTTTCCTGGTGAATAGCTGTCGTCTTAGGTGTATATGATCTGTTCTCTGTAATGAGCACAGAGTGATATGGAGGCCAAAGGAGAAAGTCACTGTGATCAGTTAGGCGTTTAAAATGGGTCCCCTGAGACTGGGGATGTAAGTCAGAGGCAGAGCACTCGCCTGCCAGGTCCTAGGCCTGATCCCTAGCAACACAAAACAAAACAAAAATTATTAAATTAAATTGAATTAAATCTCACGAAGAGAGAGGCCTTGAAGGTATGTTGGGCATAAAGATAGTAAAAATGAACAGAGAATAGCACTCTAATTTAGAAGGAACAACATAAGCAAAAGAAGGGGAAAAGCGCAGTGGTGGATGTGTTCCAGCAGTTCGCGTTCCCTCTGCTTGGTGGGGGTGTGTGACACCTACGTGGCAGTGGAGAGAATCTGTGTGTGAGGTGGGCGAAGTGATCACCTGGCGTTTAGAAGTGTAGAGGGAGGGGTCGGGTTGTCTTGGGAGTCAGAAGTATGTACCACAGCTCCTGGGATCATTGGAATGTGCTGTGAGAAACGTTGTCTGGTAGCATCTTTGTTGGGTGGATTAGAATGGGGAGAGAGGATGAGGCTTTTACTTAACCCAGGAGACTCTGTGAGCTCTTGGTTTTGTTAAACTGAGCCAAATTGAGCAGGTGTACTGCATCTTCACAAGTACTGCAACGTACCTCAGTAATTAGCATTAGGCACTGTGACAAGTGAAATTTCAGAAATTTTAGAACATCTTCATTCATCCCTTTGTAACAAAGATAGGTCGTCTTTGTGTTCATTTATATTACAAATAAAGATAGGAAGACTTCTGCCAATTGAGCCCTCACAGAAGACCTCAGAATCTCATCTGCATTTTGAGGGCAAGAGAGAATGGGTCTGTCCGAGAGAAATACACAGACTGTGGAATGATGTATCTCACACTTGCTCTCTCTTCTCATCCGTTGTGTTCTCATCTAAGTCAAGAGATGAAGAGAAGGTATGAAAACATTTTTTAAAGGCAGAACTTTATGTGAGGAGTATGTTCTTTCCTTCTGAAACTTTTAACGAATGCTGCCTAGGGTCACCCCCCTCAGATGTTAGCAGGTACTGCTTCCTCAATAGATTGTTTAAATAAATAATTGAGCTAGGCTGACATTTCTGATTTCCAAGATTAAACGTACAAGGGTAATTGTGAACACGTCTGTAGGGAGAAAAACATTCACAGAGATGAAACAAGAATAAAAGGGTAAGGCAGTAGGAAATAGCAACCAAGATGGCACCTGGGCTCCCATGTGTGTGTTTTCACCATAAAGCCAAGTGTCTACATACACAGTCTGTCCTCTGTCTCTGTAGGTTCCACATCTGTGGATTCAGTCAACACTAAATAAAAAACGTACTGAACATGCGTAGACTATTTTTCATGTCATGATTCACTAACGAAGTGTAACTATTTACATAGCATTTACCTTGTATTAGGTACTGTGATTAATCTAAAAATGAAGCATACTGGAATACAGGCCCAAGTGTACACAAACACCACATTTTATTTAAGAGACTTGGACATCTGAGGATCCTGGTGCTCTTGGGGAACCTGGAATTAATCCCCCGTGGATGCTGTGACAGTGGTAGATTACTTATTAAATGTGGTGGGATTGATAAGATCAGAGCAGGAGCCATTCTCCATAACTCCTGTTCCCTCCAGCAAGCTCTGTCTGGCTCCTTCCCGTTCTAGATGCATCTTTGGGCAGATCAGGGCTTCCCTTGGCTTTCGTAGACCAGTCTCGTTTTCTTCACACAGCTACAAATCCAGTGGAGTCCAGCAGCAAAGCTTAACCCCCCGTCTGAGGCAGTCGCGGGCCCTGTCCCAGGCCTGGGTGGACCCTCCCATGCTCCTTTCCTCGTTTGCTTTCTCTGCATGTTTTCCTTCTTTGCTTTCGCTGAGCTGCCTCTGGCTCCGCCAGGATTTGCAAAGCAAGAGGGGAGAGATCAAGTCCATGAAGGTCTTCTTGACTGCTAAAACAGTGATTTGTTATCAGGTTCTCTGTGCAGTAGATACAAAGGTAATTTTTCTCCATGGGGTCATCATATGGCTTCAGTGGATACCCTTTTTCCATAGGCCATCAGTTACAATTCTACGACCTCAGTAAAATTTCTTTCCTGAAACTTTGAGACTATTCCTTAAACTCTGTCTCTGTCTCTCTCTCTCTCTCTCTCTCTCTCTCTCTCTCTCTCTCTCTCTCTCTCTCTCTGTCTCTCAACAAGATCTCATTCTGTAATCCAGGGTAGATGTGAACTCACTATGTAAGCCCAGATTGGTCACAAATTCAAGGCACTCTTCCTGCCTTAGCCTCTTGAGTGCTGGGATTATAGGCATGCCTCACTATACCCAGTTTACATGTGGAAATTAAACCCAGGGACTTGCACTTGCTAGGCCAGTGCTGTAACCACTGAGCATGCTCCCAGTCTCACTTCTTGTAGTCTCCTTCATTTGGCGTTACCTCACCTTTCCAGGAGACTCATTTACTATAAAATATGGAAGCATTGTTATGCCTGCCAAAACCAAGCCATCCCCAGCATCTCCAGATAGGTCCTCTGCCTCTCTATCTCTCTATACTTCTTCTGAGGACTTCTTAGATGTTTTCATATGAAAGCACTCCCCTTGTTGGTAAACTCTAGGAATAATTGCCAACTAAATTCAGTTGATACCTTCTTCATTTAACTAGAGGTGTACCTGTGTATGTGTGTGTGCATGCATGTGCACATGTGTGTGTGCATGTGTATAAGGGATAATCAAAACATACAGTGAATGTTTACATCTTTAAAAATTATTATATTAAAAGACCCATTGGCATTAATCCCTCTCAGAATGCCCCCTTCACTTCAAACATACTCCATCATCTTTGTCCCTCCCTAAGGCACTTCTAGACATCCTCTGTCATAGCTTTTTGAGGTGTGATAAGTAGTGAAAGCTTCTGTGAGCATCATCTAACAGAAGCACGGGCCTGTAAACAAACACATTACAATGTGGTCCCATCCTCCTTTGTGTTGGATGTGGCCCCATGTGGCTTCTAGCTCTTCCCCCACCTAAAGGTAAACGTTTGGAATCCATTCAGGACATCTAAAGATACTCTCAAAGGAAGACTTCCAGAGCTACTTCAGAAAGTGAAAGGTTGATGTGATGAGATAAATGTGTCCAAAGCAAAGAGAGAGTAATGGTGGTGATATCTTTTACTATAAAACAATTTTAAGCAATTTTATTTTTTGATTATACCTCATAAGTAACTATTCATAACATTCCAACAACTTCTTTTTTTTTTAAAGACAGGATTTCACTCTAGTCCTGAACTCACTGTTAGCCCAGGTGAGGCTTGGACTCATAGCAGTCCTCCTACCTCAGCCTCCTGAGTGGTGGGATTACAGAACAACTTCTTTAATTAAATGATCTTTGTGATTCTTCCTGTTTCCTCTCTCTCATATTTTTCTAATGATGCTGATGTTTCCAGAAGAAATTTTAGAGAATTCTGTTGCTTCAAGGGCTAATAGGATTGCATGGAGATGTACTTAGTTCCTGCCCTAAAATCTGAGTACTTCTCAGACATGTTCTTGGTTTTGGTTTGCTGCTGAAATGTTACAGGCTAAATCTTATTCAATATTTTCTTAGTTATAATGCAAATATGAAACTACGCCTAGGAATAGATCTTAGTAGATAGTAACTTTTTCAAACATTAGATCCCATGTTAGTGGAAAAATTAAAGCACCATTTTAACTTCATATGAATTTGTGTTAAAAGAAATATAGGCCCTGAACTAATTTCTAAGTGTTTTTTAAGTAGTAAGGGCTGAACTATATTAACATTGCATCTATTTAGAGAAACTACATGTTGAGTATATTAAGAGTCACACAAACATGTCGGTGGATCTGAGAGTCAGAAGAACAAATGAAATAAAGATTTAAACATGCTGTGTCTGAGGTAGTCGTGTAGTAGTAACAGCACATATTTAGCTGGGCAAGCCCTGGACTTAATCCCTAGCACCATCATCCATCATTCAATAAATGGAAAAAAAGTGTAGATGATAAAACCTTCAGGAAAAACAAAGACTACTAGGATGTTTAGTTATATAACAGAAAGTTACTTTTTAGAAAAGAGAGTCCGTGGATCCTTTGGAAATTATGTTAGCAACAGGCTTCAGTGCTCTGAAAAGGGTCTGAAGAGACAAGATAATGTGAAAATTTTCAAAATGAAAGATATAACTGTATACATAAAATTCTCTTTATTCTAAATTCATCTTCATATAAGTCACAAAACTTTTTCAAGAGTTTATCTCCATAGGTTACCAGTCATCGAGTACAAAGGGTAACAGGCAGGTAAATTAAGTCAATGAGTACATGGAAAGCTTAGGAGCCATTTCTGGTCCATTAGTGCTACAGAAGTATGTCATTTTTTATTATTTTAATTTTATATGTGGTACCCTGATTTGGGGGTTAAGGCACCCATTGAAGCTGAACTAAAAATCTTTTTATTACTTCTGTTCTGAATTCAGTGATAACAATTTGTTAAATCCAAAACACTGACAGAGACTTCCTATTGACAATAATATAATAATATAACTAATAAACCAGTTTTATGATTTATATCAGGTAATCCCCATATTATATGCAGTAAGTGCATTTAGGGTGAGCTTTTTAGATACTGGAAATTTGAGTTATTTTCTCCCTTCTATTTTATGCATTTTACAATTTTCAAATATAAGTATATATTACTAGAAGCAAATAATTTAAGAAAGACAAAAATTGGTTTTAAGAAGTAACATAAGTCTAAACTGCAATACATTCTTCAGATTTTGGATTGTGTAGTGGCAATCAGTGATTTTTAAAAAGAGTCAGAAAATTCCCAAACAAATACATCTTGGACCAAGCGACTCATGACCCCCTCCCGGATAGTGGAAGATTTTACCCCTCTGGTCTTTGTTTCTAAATAAAGACCTGTTCCACCTATAAATACATTTTGATCAGTAAGGTTAGTTCCCTGCAGAAATTGGAATGCAGGGCTTTTCTGGGTGAAGGAGAGAAAACAGAACGTTTGATATAGACTAATAAAGGCTGGGAGACACCTCAAGGGGTGGATATGTAGGCAGACAATTGGATTAATTTCAGATGCATCTGGGGATACTGGCTTGTGTTGTGTTCGAGGTACAGTAGGAAAAAGGAGTAGAGGGAAGGAGAATTTGGTGTGAGCGCCTCTGGCTATTTGATGGTTCTTAGGTTAGGTTAAAACAAGCCAACTTATAGCTTATCCATGGATCAAAATTTTACCCTTCCCCTTTCAGATATTTGAATTTAATGATCACAATTCCCTTTAGCTTTCTTCTTTTCACAGCAAACACATACACCGATACTTTTGATCCTAAAAATATATGCTAGAAATGGTGCTGAAAGCCAGTTGGAAAGCAGTGAACAAAGGAGTCCCGCTAAAGTCCAATAAAAGAAACTCCAACTAAAGAGGAGATTGTACTAGAGTACACTAAGTATCAGTGAGTGTACAATGTTACTAGAGTATAAACAGTTCACTCATGTAGGGCAGGTTGGTGGCAGGCACTCAGGAGAAGATAGTAACTAGAGACATGAAGAACAGGTAAGCGGCAGACACACAAAGTTGGGACATAGAGAGGTATCCCAAACCAAGTTGTGTAAGAAATAATCCTCTCAGAGAATTGCTGATGTTATATTTTATTAAAGCTGGAATATTTATTGTTATGTTTTTTAGTTTTTTGTTGAAGCATGAATTTTGAAAGGAAGAGTAGAGATTAGAGAAGATAGTGGAAAAGCAGACCAGAATAACACTATCAACATCACGTTAGACATGGAATTCTATTTTAGTGTCATGAGAAAGTTTCTGCAGTGGTTTCTGGAAGAGATGTCATATTGTAAAATTTATGTTTTAGGCTGATTAGTTTAACTGAAGAGTAAAGAAAGATGAGGAATGTAGGGAGGTAAATTAGAGACAGTGATGAGACTAAGACAAAGTGCTGGGCTTAAGTCAGAGGTACCTTAATTTCTTATCTGAAATCATTAATGCATGGTGGTACCATTCACTGACAGGATATATAGGATATGGAGCAGATTTTAACGTGAAGGCAACAGGAAGGTAATTTTTGAGGAGTTTGAGGAGTTGTTGGAGGAATAGTTGGACTTTCAGATACAGAAAGTGGATGAATATGGGGTTTCAGAGATCTAGAGATGCAGATATAATTGAAACTGTGTAAGTGGAAAGAGAAGGTCAGAGGTGTGAGGAGGCCAGGGTGGTGGCACAGGACCGTAACCTCAGCCCTCTGAGAGGCTGAGGTAGAGGAATCACAAATTCAAGCTCAGCCTGGGCAACTTAATGACTTTGTGAGGCTCCATCTCAAACTAAAAAAATAAAAAGGTCTGGGGATATAGCTCAGGTCAAAGGCCCGAGTTCAGTCCTCAGTAATCCAGGAAGGAATGAGGATACATCACTAGGGAATATCACAATTTCAAAGAAGGCAAAAGAAAGGGAGAGCTTTAGGAACATGACATTTAAATATGCTAAATATGTACATTTAGGGGAAAAAAACATTTTCTCAGTAGAAAAAAAATGGAAACTTTGTTTTGCCTGTCAAATTTCAGCACGTTTACAATTTTTTACTGTTCATCAAAATTTCAAACCTTAGTTCAAGCAACAATTAACATTGTGATAGTATGCATTTTCTCATTTAATTCATATTTTTATTTCAGGACTGTTGTCTAGATTAATTTATATAAAGATTGAAGCTTGTCAAAAATAGATGAGCCTAAAGTTAGGGAAAAATGATCACAGTTAGCCATATTAGTAACTCCATGAAGCATGAAAGAGTATTGGATTATGCTTCATCTAACGTTTAAGATATTGAGAAAAAGGAAAACATTTCTGTTACTTCTGTTCAAGTGTAAATGTTTCTAGATTTATTTTTAGAAATCTGTGATGTGTTGATTCTACTTAAAATTGGGATGTATGGGCAACTCCTTAGTTGGCTGAGACCTTTGTCAGGATTAGTCTGTCCTCCTGTAATGACCTTTGACTGTCTTTCCAGTGTTGTGCTTTGTTTCCTGGGGTCTCTTCTTCCAGGAAGCCTGCTGGTGTCTCCTCCCCAGGGGAGTGTCAGTCTGCCACTTCTTGCCTCTTAAGCCTCAGCTTTTGATACAAAACAGCTTTGTGAGCATTTGTGTTTTGAGGCCTTAGGCATTATTAAAATGTCAGGGAAAAAGACAGAATGCTGGAAATAAGACTGGCTCTCATTCTTATTGAATTTCAGAGCTCTTTTGTGATCAGTCCTATTAGGGTGAAAAGCCAAAACATTTCAACATGTTTCTGATGTCTGGTGGGTAGCCAGGGGAGAGGGAAAAGCTGAGGCTGTGTACATCAGTCCCTTCATCATCCTCTAGTTAGAAAGGTTCACAAAGGCACATGTGCCATCAGCTGCCGGTAGTTTGAATTATATAGTTATTTTGTTTATTGAGTAGGCTTGATTTTAAATTAAAATTGAAGCTTTCTAGAAAGCTTCCTTGCAATTTTCCATATACTTGAGTCAGTCATCTTGCTGATATAGTAAGTGAATCTAATCATTTGATTGGATTACAGTATAATTTTATCTCTAGGACACAGTGAAGGCCATGTTCCCTTGCAAATGAGGTAAATTAGAGGAGAGCAAAATCAAAAGTAAAAATTGATTGTCAGTAGAGATGAGTGTAAGGCTGAAATACAGAGTCTTAGGGAGAATAATATGCCTAGTCTCAGCCCTGGGAATCACGTGGGAGACTTGGCGAGAACATCTAGCAACCCTGGGCCTCCCAACCCCCACCTGCAAAACCCCCACCACCACTACCACCACCACCACAAAGATGCTGATTTAGTCTGGGTTGATCAGTATTTTTTAAAGCTCCCCAGGTGATTCTAATGTGTGGTCAGGGTAAGAATTACTGACACATGTGAAAATTAGAGCTATTTAAAGAGAGCTTTTCTTAACAGACCAAAAAAAAATAGTTTTCTAAATAACCATTGGACAATAAGAAACATAACAGCAGACAAAAATTGTCAGTATAAAGGGTACAAAGGCTTATAGTCCCCTTTTCACAATTCTGAAATAGAAAAGCTCTGAAAACAAGGTTTTCATAATTTATTTGATGGCACAGTTTAACCAAAATTGAAAATATTTCATTCAGAGACAGTTAAGTGTTTGCAACATGCTGCTCCCTACCTCACTGAGGGTGTAGTATAGAAAGAATACATTTCTTAAATATGTAAAATTTTGAGTTATAAGATACAGTTGCCCCTCAGGGTTAAGAAAGAAGTTATGGGCTACATTATGAAAGGATTATGAGAGGAAAGGCCAACGTAATCATTTACTCTTCTCGTTATATTAAGAATAATATGTATCTTGTGATTACCTAGGCAGCAGTTAAGCATCCATATTAGATTTAAATAAAAAACCCAAGTCGCCAGTGTGTGGCTCTTGACTCCCATAGACAGTTCTTAAGCCTGCCCTGAGAAGGTTCTGGGATAAGCATGGTGACAGAAGGCAAGTGTAGCCAACAACAGAGTAGATGTAGCAGGAAGTGCTGTCTTATAAGAACCTTCAGCAGCTCTCTAGGAATTTGGGAGTGTCGTCGCTGGATGGCTGTTGCTCAGGGTCTCTTAGAAGGCTGTTTACAGATCTTCGCCAGGACCGCAGAGGCATTTCAGTGCTGCAGTGGGCTTTCCTTTTCTAATGCCCACGGGCCCCTTGTTAGTTTGGAAAGAATATTCTATTCTCTGTTTATGCTTAAAGTTGCTTAAAGTCTGTTTTTCCAACATGAACCTAATAATATCTGCCAAGGGGATTTCAAGTCTTTCACTAATATCTTTTGAAGATCTCTGATAGGAGTTGCTTAGGGGAGGGGAAAGTGCATATAGTAGCATCCTACCTAGTTTGCATTTTGCCTGATCTTTCTCTTTTGGGCTTTGTAGGAAGAACAGTCTACCTTTGGGGTCTTTGTTTTGTGTTGTACATTGCTAGAGGTCAAACCCAGGGATTCATACATGCTAAGCAAGTGCTTAACCATTAAAGGACATGCCCATGTCCCTTAAGGGTTTTTCATCAGAAATCCTTTCCATCCTGGAATAGAAACACCAAAATGAGCTACATCATACCTGTGTGAAGCATGTCCTCCCAATGTGGATGCAGTACATGCAGGAATCTCATTTATATTACGTGAGGAAGGCAACGTGAGCCATGAAGTTGCTGCCTTGCTCTTTGCCGATCTCTTGCCTTCCTGGCGCCCCACTTGTGTTCTGTTGCTTTCTTGCTCATCTCATTCCTCCTTTTCCCACTAAATCTTTGAAAAAGATGGAGTGTTACAGAGTGTTGGCAATGAACTTGTATGTTGAGCCTTATTTCTGGTTGGAAAAGGAAAAACAGATCTTGTGAAAAGAATCAGGTCTGGAAAACTGAAATATGAGGGTGAAGACAACTTATTTTTTTCCCATTTTATTGATATGTATAAGTGCAAAATTTAAGGTTTACAATGTAGTTGAGCATTTTGTGCACCTACTGTATCTTGTCAAGGTGACAAGGACTTTCCAGCTCTCCTTTTGTCCCTCCCTCTACCCACCCCTCCCTCTCTTTCCACCCTACCCCCCTGGTTCACTTTGTTTTGCACTTTCAGTTCCATGAGATAGTTGTGATCTGGGTCTCTCATATCAGAGAGACCATTCGATATTTCACCTTATTCTGACTCACTTCACTAAGTATGATGTTCTCAAGTTTCTTCCATTTGCCTGCAAAAGCCTCCACGCTGTTGGACTTTATTGATGCATAGTATTCCATTGTGTATAAATACCACAGTTTGTGTATCCATTGGTTTGTTGATGGGTATTTTGGTGACTTCCATACTTTAGCTATTGTTAGTTGTGCTGCTATGAACATGGGTATACATATGTCTCTATTATGTGTTGTTTGGGCCTCTTTTGGAAATATTCCCAGGAGGGGTGGCACTGGATTGATGGGGATATTAATTTCCAGTCTTTTGGGAAATCTCCATACTGCTTTCCAGAGTGGTGGTACGAATTTACATTCTCACCAGCAGTGCAGGAGGGTTCCTTTCTCTCCACAGCCTCACCAGCACTGATTACTATTAAAGAATGGCCTATATCAACAACTTATTTTTGATCCTCTGTGAGCAAATAAATGATCATGTAAGCCGCTGACAGGATTTGAGTGAGTGTTTATACCCTTCACCATTGCCTGACGCCCAAATGCTTTATACACTGCATAGAAGGAAAATCCCAAAATAAATGCTGAAAGTACACTGAACCTTAGAAGCAGCTCAATATATAAAATATGCAGTGATTGATATTTTAATTTTCTCTTTTATTTATACACATCTGCATGTTTATGAAGCAAGGTTTTGCTGTGGTAATTCCTCACTTTTGGATCTTCCAGTCTGCTTTCTCCAAGTTCTTTAAACTCTCCAGCCATGAGCCGTTTTCAGAGCCCAGACTCTCAATGTTGGAGAGGGAGGGACTGATTGGCTTCTTGCCACGGTCTGATTGTCCTGAGAATTTTCAGGCATCCAAGAATTGCCTTAATCAAGAGTAGACACTTCTGAGAAGCATTTGCACCAGTAACAGGGAAAGCGCGGCAGTGAAAACAGCCCAGAGCAAGTGCCTTCCTCAAGGTGATGATGCCCAGGCCCCTGGGACAGACCTCTTGGCTGAAGTCTCTGGATCCTGCTGCTCTTGCCTTCCAGTAAATGAATATAAATTAAATTAATTTGAATAGCAAATCTGCAGCTTAACCTTGAACTTCCATGTCCTCCCTTTAAAATGTCATTACTGTAATATATTCAGCTGCTCCCAATCTCCCCACTTTTACCGCCTCTAACACCCAAATGATCTCTCTCTTCTTATCCCTCTCCCTCCCTACCTCCTCTCCTGACTTTGGAAGAGAAGGCTCCCAAGCACAGGTTTCCCAAAGGTTTTTTAATGTTATCTTCAAAAGTGATTGTGCTTAACTCTTGGCCTCTTTTATGTTCATTTTTGAAAGTGTAAAACTTTTAAGCATTCACAGTGGGCAAGAGAGCATGTATGTGCTAAAATTTTTGGAAGGTAACTAAAGTTTAAGAAACTTAGAATTTTGAAGGTCATTTTGTTCCATCCCCTGTCACCTGCCCTGTGAGTGGATGACGCTTGCCTGTATATGGCGTATTACCCAAAACGGGCACCATGAACATGTACTGAGGGTAAGCAGGGTCTGCCTGAGTCAGAGTAATTGTCTTAATAGTTCTAGATTTTCTGTATAAACTAGTATTTTTAAGGAATAAGTAATAGCTAATATCTTTGCCAATGTATCGTATTTTAATAATTTAGTATTTACATGATTTCTGAATGTCACATAGTTATGTTTTTGAAGTTCTCATGCAGCATATAAAAGTATACCAGTGTTTCATAATGTATACATTCTGGCAGCAAACTTATTAAAAAAAATAAGTCATTGTGATTCTTCCAGTATTTTAGGCAGAAATTCCTATGCAAAAGTTTTGCCATGAAAGAAAACAGATGTCAGTAAACCTAGGTTTCATCACAACTACTCCTGATTTTGGTTACATGTCTAAAAGTACTTATTTGGTAGCTACATTTTTCTTTTTCTAATTTGATTTTTTCCCCTAATATTTTAATAGGTGCAGAGAGAGCTGGCAGCTGTTATTGCTTTGAAAGCCAGGAAGTCTGGTGAGTAGTCTCCAATAGGGTGGAAGGATTATTCTGTGGGTAACAGTTCACATATCACCTGGAAGTTGCAGCTGAGTGAATCTCAAGATACTAGGGTGTGGAATAGAGACAAGTGTTATCATTTATTTGTTTTTAAGAAGCATTTATCATTCCATCCAAATAGTATTTAAAGGTAAAATTGTGCTACTTTGCTCTAATGTATGTTAGGTAGCCAGGAAAAAATGAAGTTACATTTATATTTGCTACAGTAACAAAAACAAGCAACTCCCATTGTGTTCCTCACCATAACAACAGAGCACAGAGACTATTATAGTGGCGCTCTTTTTGTTTTAAGATTATACATGTTTTTGGCCTGATAGTAATTTTTTCCAATTTATTTAATGACATTTCAAAGCTAGAATGTTTTTATAGTGCTGATTACAGGGATCTGATTCTTCATATCCAATGAATGTAATCTGTGTCAGCAGTAGGTAGAGAGAAAGATGGGACTTTCAAATATATTTTGAAAGGAGAAAATAGAAACATAAATATTATTAGTGGTTTCTATGTTCGTGAAATGAGTGATTTTTCAATTTCTCCATCAATTAATGTCTTAAAGTTTTCTTTCCATCTTGTGCTGTACTGTAATAGTAGGAAAAATAAATCAAAGCTTAATTTAGAGGCCCTGGATTCAATCCCCAGTGTTAACAAAAAAAAAAAAAAAAAAGGAATCTGGGATATATTTTCATTTGTTCAGATCTTTAATCCCACTAAAAAATTGTCTCCTTAAAAATCTCACAAAGTTTGGTTTGATGAGTTTTTAGGTACCTTGTGATTTGGGTTACTATTATAAATAAACTATTCTTTTTAAATTTTTTTCATCCTTTTCTATAATGAAATTCCTTTTTTAAAATAAAGGAGTTTTTCTTAGAGTGGATTTAAGTTCACAGAAGTATTAAATGCAAAGTACAGGGAGATTTCGTATACTCCCCACCCTGTATAAGCAGCTTGCCCTGCTATTGGCATCCCAAACCAAAGTGAAACAGTTTTAACAGTTGGTGTATCTATATTACTAACACCTGTGGTCTCTAGTTGACCTGAGGGTTCATTCTTGGGACCATCCATTCTGTCAAAAATGTATATTGGTCTATATACACATAGTAATTATAGTAACATAGAGAGTCATTTTGCTACCCTGCGAGTCCTCTGTACAGGCTGAGTATAGCTCAGTGGCAGGACACTTACCTAGCATGTGTGAGGCCACCGGTTTAATCCCTCACATGTGACAAAAAAGAAAAAATCCTTGGTCCTATGTCTGTTCATTGCTCCCTCTGCCTTTGCAACAACTGATTTTTTAACTATCTCCATAATATTGCCTTTTCCATAAGGTCAGCCAGTTGGAACTATACAGTAACCTTTTTAGACTAGCTTCTTTTACTTTATAATATGCTTTTACACTGCTTTCAAGTCATTGTGGGGCACAATAACACATTTATTTTTAGTGCTGGATAATACTTCGTCATCTTGACATACCACACCCACTCATCTACTGAAGAACATCATGGTTGCTCTGAGATCTTGGCAGTTGTAATAGAGCTACTCTGTGCACCTGTATGCCAGTTTTGTGTGGCTGTGTTTTTAGTTCTTTCAAGTAAATACCAAGAAGTATGATTATTAGATCATGTGTCAGAGTATGTCATTAGAAACAACCAAACTATCTTCCAGAGTGGCTGTACCAGCAGTGAGTGAGAGTTCCTGTTGCTCCACATCCTTACCAGCATTTGATGTTGTTGTTGCATTTGGACAATTCTAATTAGTATGCAATGATATCTCATTGCTTGTTTTTATTTGTTGTTTTAATTCACAATTCTGTAATGACATATGTTGAGCATCTTTTCATGTGCTTAACTGCCATCTGTATATACTTTTCAGTAAATTGCCTCTTCTGATCTTTTGTCCACTTTCTAATTGGCTTATGCATTTTCTTGTTGTTGTGCTTTCAATGGTTTTTTTGCATATTTTTGATAATAGTTCTTTATCAATTATGTCCTTTGCAAGTATTTTCTCTCAGCCCTTGGCTTGGTTTGTCTTCCTTTTTTCTTGACAATGTCTTTATAAAATAGAACTTTTAAAAATGTCAGTACAGTTCAATGTATCAATTATTTCTTTCATGGATCATGCCTCTGATGTTGTCTTTGAAAAGTTACTCACAAACCAAATTTATACAAATTTTTCTCCTGTTATTATCTAAGAGTTTTATGACTTTTGCATTTTACATTTATGTCATTTAAGTTCGTTTTTGTGAAAGGCAGGTGGTGTCTGCATGTGTTCAGTTTTGCATTTGAATGTTCAGTTGTTTCAGTACCATTTTGGGAAGGCACTTGACGGTCATCTCCTTACACACCTCCCAGTAGTAGGAATTGAATCCAGGGCCTTTGCAATAAGCTCTATCTCCAGGCTTTTTTATTTCATTATTTTTGAGACAAGGTCTTGCTGGTTTGCTGAGTTACCCAGGCGGGGTTCAGGCTTGCATCTTCATGTCTCAGCTTCACAGAGGGCTGGAATTATTACCAGCATGTGCTACCACTCCTGGCAAGACAACCTTCCTCTCGTTGTATTGCCTAGCTTCTTTGTCAAAGACCAGTTAGCTGTACTTGTGTAGGTCAATGTCTGGGCTCTCTGTGCTCTTCCCTCGACTTACATGTCTGCTCTTTCACTCTGTACCATACTGCCTTGATTCCTTTTGCTTTATAGTAAGTCTTAAAGCAGAGTGTGTCAGCCCTCCAACTTTGTTCTTTATTATTGTGGTAGCTGTTCTGTATTTTTATCCTCTCCATGTAAACTTTGGGATCAGTTTACCAGTATTCACATCTATTACCCCTATTATTTGAGAAGTCTTACTTTTGTGTCTTATATAAGTATTAATGAATCCCAATAGCCTGTTTTAAAATTACCTCAGATTTTCTGCATGTCAAACACATTATCTGTTAGTAATTACTATTTTGTTTCTATCTTACCGATTCATATACCCTCTTATTGTTTATATTATTGCATTAGCTAGGGCCCTGTAGTATAAAGGTTCATAATACCAATGAGAACTAGCATTCTCATTCATTGGTATAAATAATACCAATGAGAACTGGCATGCTTAAACATAATTAAGTATGATATTGTCTAATTATAAAACTAATATAGATGAAGAGATTATTTTGGAGAGAAACAAAGACAATCCTTTTTCGCACAAACTCATACTACAGTAAGTTTGGGAAACAATCTAGGGGTATAAAGTATATATTATTGTATTCAAAGAATCCAAATATGGAAATTCTAGAAACATCCACCTCTTTCACCCTACATTCTCAGAGTGTGAATAGTTTGAGAGTATATGAAAACTAATAAAGTCAAGGTACAAGACAACCTAAATCCAAGATGTTATATTCATTTTTTCTTTTATTAATTTCTCTTGGGCCTCTGCCATACACATGTACACCGTGGGCCACAAGGGATACAGTAGTGACCAAGGACAAATTTGGCCCCTGCTGTTTTTAAATTACGACCTATTTCCATAAATAAAATGCATTCAAGAGTTAATAGCCACTTGAAAAGGAAAACGTGGATGTGCAGCTAGGAGGTGACAAGGCAGAGGGCCATTCAGCACTGCGTCAGTTAGAGCCCCAGCTGCGGAACGGTGCTTTCTGTTGTTTTTTTGCTTTTTCTAAAACTATGAGGGTTTTTGGAAAAAGAAAAAACTGGTGTACATCTAATAAAAAAGTATTAAAATGAAAGTTGGCCCATCTGGAGTTAGACAGAATTGATTACTCTTGTAGCTTATGTCTTGCAGTAAAACTGCTAATTAGGGCTCAGGTGGTCATATTAGATTTACGTCTAACTGCAGAGGGTTATTAAAATGAGTATTGGTATAAAGGAAAAGTTTTGATTTCAGCTCGGTTGCAAACAGAAATTAAAGTAATTGCCAGTCAAGATAGAACCTATAAATGATTTAAGTTGAGTTTTTAAAAAATCCATTTTGTTGTAATTTTCTGAGAGTCCGTGAAGAAGTGCCTTTATATGGTGTTTTAAGAGCTAACCTTAATGGGTCAGAGGAACATGTAAGGCTTTGCAAGATTTTTTAAAATTACCATAGATGTCCTGTGCCCTGTCCTGCCAGATTGCTTATTTTACTGCTAAGATGAGCGCATTCGTCGCCTAAGGGGTGCGCTTCTCCCATTTTCTAGGGATTCCACAGCCCGAGCACATTGCCCTCGTGATCTCTAGATCCTAAGAAATGTGTCCTGTGGTGGGATTTGTGTTTCTGGAAAGCCAGAAACCTCAAATGGGTCATTTCCTTTTCAGTGTTGAAATTCTGTTATGTGTCTTAAAACGTTGTAACTAAAAAGGATAGGTTTTAGACTCTGTTTTTGTTATTAAATGTCTTTATGACCTTAATTAAGCAATTTTAATTTGTTTCACGTGGATGCTCTTTTGAAACTGGTAAACTAAGCAGTTCCTTCCAGGTCTAATACTGAATTATAAAAATACTTTTCACATTTTACCTTTATTCTGCCTAGTCACAGCCTTGGGACTGTTTTATTCAGGATTCCTTAAGGTACCCATGATAGTCAGGTGCAGTGGTGCACACTTATAATCTCAGCTACTTTGAGGTAAAGGAAGGAGGACCACAATTTTGAGAACAGCGTGAGCTAGTTAGCGAAAACCCATCTCAAAGTAAAAATTTAAAAAGGTCTGGGAATACAGCTCTGTGAGACTCTGTGTTCAACACCCAATATGCAAATGTTCAAAAAAAAATGAAAAGCAAAAAGGGAATTTTTTGGCTTTGAGGATCTATGGAGTTTAACAACCTCTGCAGACCGGGAGGCCCGAGTGTAGCTGCGGGACGGGTTTGGAAGGAGGAAGCACACTGTTTGGAGCAGTGGGAGAACGGCAAGTGGATGGTGGAGAGGCCATGCAGACTGTGAAACACAAGAACCGAGCGATGCCAGGCGTGGCTCCGCAGAGAGCTCCGGCGGAGGGAGACAGGCTGCCGCAAGGGTCACAGTGCAGGAAGAATTGCTTGCACTGTCTCAACCTCAGGGTTTACAGAAAGTGCCCGGCTAGAGAACTCACCAACACGGGCAGATTCCAGATTTCCAGCCCACGCGCTGAGGTTTCAGGCTACCCTTCCACTCTCAGTAAGTTTCAGCGTTATCAGCATTATGACAATAAAGCAGTAGGGCTGGAGTCGTAGCTCAGAGGTTAAAGCGTTAGAGCACTTGCCTAGAAAGCTCAAGGCCCTGAGTTTGATTCCAATTATTGAGCTTAGTTTAAACTTTTAGAAATGTTATTATTTTTCATAAGCTGGCAAGATGAGAAGGGAGCCAGTGTTTTACATTAAAATGGAATTATTTCTTCAAGCCTGATAGAGCCTCAAGTTTATCATCTTTGAATGTTACTTTCCAAAAAAAAATGTCTTCTGTCATCTTTGAGTTGTATGTTTAAGCTGAAGTAGACATTTATAATGGGTTTGTAATTTCAGCAATGTGGTTGTTACTGTTTGCCGTGAGATTGAGCTCTGTGAAGAGCATTCAGGTAGAACAGCCCAGGACCTGGTAATCACATTAGAAACTGTGAGGAATTGTCATCACCCTGGTAGTCTAGGTAAAGTTCTAGCTTTCCAAGTCAGCTGTTAAGTATCAGTCACTGGTCACCAGTAACACAGGAAAATTTAGTGAATTTCAGCCTTATTTTTAAGTGTACGTCTGGAAAAGTAGGGGAAACACTGTCTTGTCAGGATCCTCTAAGGTGAAGCATCTGTGAGGTTTGAGGTCTGACACAATTAAAAGCGATAGCTGTGTATGCTACAATAGTGCATGCGATCCCAGCAGGAGGATCCAAAATTTGAGCCTAACCTGAGCAACTTAGCAAGAACCTGTCTCCAAAAAACGGGGTGGGGGAGCTGGGCATATAGCTCAGTTTAAAGGCTTCATGTTCACTATCCATGCCACAAAAAGTGAAAGAATAAAAGGAAGAAAGGAAGGAAAAGAGAAATGTCATGTTTTACTTCAGGGCAAGCACATTCTAAAGAAAAGATTCTCATACTTTGTCATGGGAAATGAAGTTGATAGATTGACTTTTTAAAAGGCATTTATTTATTTTGAACATTTAGAAGCAAGAATCTTTTAAGCCTGTATAATTGCTCCTGATTTTGCAGTTCTCTAAATTATTTTTGCTTTTAATTGACACATTCTTCTTTTTATATACCACCATATTTGACTTCATCCTAACCCTTTTGTAAACATAGAAATCACATTAAAGAGAATGCACCACAAAATGGGATTGTACAGTGGAGTTAATAAAATTGAGTCAGCAGAGACCACTACTAATATAATTATTGCGACCTCAGATTCCTTGTACCTTTTTGACACTGTGTGATAATTTGTCTTTGAAAAAATTTAAGTACCCTTAAAACAAAAAACATAATGACCTCTTGAATTATTTTTCCTGTGGTCTATGAGTGCTCTAATAATGAATGTTTGAGATAAAAATACTACTTTATAACAAAAGCCTGTTGGCCATATTTTAAGAAACTCTGCTTACTTTTTAGTGGTATTTTCAACCACTTCCTTTATCTGGAGGTTCTCACAGCCTGTCCTCAGAGGACGCACCTCTGTTCTCCAGAGCTGATTTTCCACATGGCTTGCTTTTGTCATTTTTCTTCCTCTGCCCCCTCTGAGATGCTGGCTGCCAGTGCCTGCCACTCTCATCTTTGGTCAGCACAGACCTTCACTGACAGTCTTATAACCCTGTCGAATATGTTCTTTAGCATTTGTCAACCAAGAGAAAAGAAGCAGCATGTGTTTTCTCCAAAAATAATCAACACAACCTTCTTGTCTTCCTGAGTGATGGGTGATCTAGACTGTTTTCCCCAGAAGAGAGAGAGCTTTGCCTGACACCACGCTGACTGTTGAAGTTTGTAAAATCCCTCTCCTTCTCTGGTGGTATAATAAGCCCTTGTTCCAACATTTCCAGAGACGATTCTTCTGTCCCTTCTTTCGACAGATACGTTCATTCCCGTGCCTTCCTCTGACAGTGCATGTTCTTGCTGAGCAGTGATCAGTTGTTGACAGGTGGGATCGTCCCTCTATTTTTGTGGTCTAAAATCATAATAAGAGTCTTGAAACAGTAATTCTCGGTGCAGTGTAAAGTTAAAGGTTGTTTGAAAATGTAAAACTCTTACGATCAAGAAAATCATAGCACTAATAAAACCCGGTAATAACTGCAAATGCATGCAGCAGATGCTTTGTAAATTTTTCCTAACTCTCCCACTGGGATACAAAGAAAATTGCCTTTTAAAAAAAAATCCCATGACACTGTCTTTTGTAATTAGAGCTATTAACTTGAAATGATAAATAATCATTCAGTGGCTCACTATAAAAGAAAACATCCCTATGCCCTGATTTCTTTTGAATAGCAAGTGACCTAAGGGCATGAGTATAGGAAGTTGGACTCCTTTAACTGTGAAGATTATTTAGAATTAAGTAAATTAGAAAGAATCCTTTAATATAACCACATCCATTAAGGTAGGAAGTGAAACCAACTTGCCAAGAAGGTAAATAATTATACCCACCATAGAGGATATTCCAGATTGCCAGGTTTTTGAATCCTTGGTTTAAAACAATGTGCTACTGGACACTTTAGTGAGATTATGTAACATTTATAATGCTGTACAGGCAAAGGTAATTAAATCACTTTAAATAAGAGGTTGTGGGCTACAGGCATAGTTTAGCAATTAAAGCGCTTGCCTATCAAGCACATGGGCCTTGGGTTTGATTCCCCAGCACCACCACATAAGCCAGACGTGATGGCTTATGCCTCTAATCCCAGCATCTTGGAGGCCAACGCAAGAGAATTGCCATGAGTTTGAGGCCAGCCTGGGCTGGGCTACCTAGCTATCCCAGAACCAGCCTGGAATACAGCGCCAGACTGTGTCTCAATAAATAAATAAATAAATAAGATGTTAGTCCCATTATTAAGAATTAGATACTGAGAAGGAGAACTGGCCAGTCATGTGACCTGTCCCTGTAATGCACTGCCACCTAGAGCAGGTTCTTCCGGTGTTCTGTGGTCCAAGACAGTAACTTTGTGCTGTTGAGCCCCCTTGTTGTTATTGCCTATGCTGTATACACGTAGACAAACCCTGAGAAACGGATTCCTGAGACTCAAAGCTGAAAGGCAGGTGCGAGACATTAAAGGCAGAATCAAGTTTTCTAGTTAAGAACGGAGAAACACCTTCCAGCATTGCAGCTCCTGGGAACATGTTTTCTGTAAGACAACTAGAGGGGTATAATGAGAGTGCCCTGTACATAGACTCAATATTAGTTCTGCACCCAAGGTCAAATGAAAGTTAATGACCATTTGCACACCAGAGATCTGAGACCCACATTTTATTTCTTTCTCATAATGATAAAAAGAGAGAGCAATTTATATTTAAATTGATTTAAATTTCAAAGCATAAACACAGAAATCTCCCCTTTATTTTTTCCTTTTGGTCAGTGAAACTTCCAGGCAATGCTGAACTTTCATAAAAATTAAGTCCTGTGCATTCCATTTCCCCAGTGTAGCCAGTTTTTTCTTTTGTTTTATCTTCTGAGAACTACTCTTTTCTCTCCTTGCTGGGCTAGTGACATCAAATCAGAAGTCGACCGTACAATCAGGACCACTTTATTTAATGATTTAGGTTTTGCATTTGTTGAGCTAATTAGCTGATTGAGGCAACTAATGGGTGTCTTTAGTACATTGTGCACTGGGCAACCTCTCCCCATAGCACTGCCAGCTCCTTTGTTCTTGGTGGAGTGGGAGCTGCTTCCCAGATGAACACATGATATATGGCACCCAGCATCTGGAGGCAGGGCCCAGGAGGCTATTATGCTAACTACCAGGTGCCCCAAACAGGGTGTACACCTATTTAAAACCCTGTATCTCACCAATTCTGTGCATCTCAATAAGGTCTACATCAGGAAGGGGTGTGTGTAGGTGGAGAGGGAGATTGTCCATAATTCACTTTTAAAATTTTTAATGCTGTGGCTGCTTCCCTGTATGCCCCTAAAGTATAAAATAAAAGCAATCTGTGGATATTTTAAAATATTTAAATATTTAAAGAAATATTAGATAATCACATGATTGAAAGGAAAACTAGTAATGATGAAAATCATCTCTCTTAGATATGAAAATATTCTTTAAAAAGAATCCTCACCATCCATTATTTTTGTACTGTTAGGAGCTTCTGCACTCTAGTAATCGTAATTTTCTACTAAAACATAGGCACTCTATTTGACTCCTATGCTATCCATATTACCCTGTGATAAATTGCCTTCAGCCTCAGTTTTCTTTTTTAGATAGACAGACAGACACACAGATAAAAGAAAGAGGTGTTCGCTGCAAAGTGTTTGCTCCAGAATGTCCTAGGCACCAATTACTAGGAAGTTCATGTATCTCAGCTATATATTGCTGTTTGCCTAATAAGAATGTGGGAATACTAAAAAATAAAAATTGTTATTTTCTTCCCCAACGGAATCCTCCATACCTTCCTACCTCCCACCCCCACATTATCTGCTGTTCTTTGCATTGATACGTAAGAGCCATCAAGGGAAAACTTGGTCCAGGCCATATGACCCACCTATTGTCCATCATTCGTCACATTAAAAATCTAATTGCATAACTAGCCATGAAAATGGAGCTCTTCATGGTAAAACTGAAAAGGACATGAACACAGAGTGTTGCCCTAAGTAAATAATGCTCCAGAGTAAGTAGCACAAGCACATAATTTGTTTCAGTTGAATTCTGCCAGGATAAGTGATGCTTACGGCATGAGTGAAATTTACTTCACAGACTATCCTTTTCATTTATATAACACGTAAATACATCATATTTGAAATTCCTCGTCAGTGATTCCAGTCGTTTATATTTTTTAGAAAGATTGTAAAATTCTGCATTCTAATAGTGTCATAAGTGATTGATACCTGTTTGGGAGATGAAATTGGTGATAAATATTTTCATTCTCTAGCCAATGAAGGCATTTGCTATACAACTTTAGCGTAAGCAGGACATTTTGACATTTAGTATTTTTTGTTTAGAGATGTAGAAACCGAGGTGGATATGTTATAAAAAATAACCCTGGGTCTCTTTTCCAAACTGCTGCATCAGAATTCCTCCTTGAGTAAATGAAATTTTGTTTTTCTAAAGCAGGGATCCCCAATTTTAACTCTCATAGCACCTGTTAATAGTGCTCTTTCCTATGCCTTGTCTCTTGGGTCTTCATGTAAGTGTAAGTAGATGGCCAAGCATCTTAATTTTAAGCAGCCTGTATTCAACCCTGGGTAGTTTAGATGCCAGACCTTAACAGACACTTACAGTATGATCTCCAGTCTAAGGGAATGAGCTAGTGTTTAATAAAGGGCACTTGTTGCTTTAATGAATCATGGTAGAAAATTAAAAATACACTTTATGGCCTGAGGATTTAACTCTGGTTACAGTGCTTGCGTAGCAAGCATAAGACCCTGAGTTTGGTTCCTCAGCACCACATTAGCTTGGCAGGAGGCACATGCCTGTAATCTCAACACTTGAGAGGCTGAGGCAGGAGGATTGCCTTGAGTTTAAGGCCAGCCCAGAATGTGACAGGTGCAACCTGCCATCTTAATTTTATAGGTTCACTTTTCCTTTGATTTTAAGTTTTGTCCTGGTGTGTTTGAAAGGCTCATTTTCGCCGTCCTAGTTCTGGAGGTGGAGCAACACCAGGTTCTTCCCCTCTGTCCACAGAAACCCTAACAGCAAACACAGATGTATCACTATTGCATATGAGTGAGAAAGCAAGTTTTCCCTCCCTGTTATGAGAAGGAAGAAACACTCAGGGAAATTGGAGATTTTTCAATCATCTGTGGCTCAGAACCCTTCTTATAGATGGAGGAGTGGAGACATTTTCCAAGAAGCAACCTGGAGTGATCAGGTCAGGGCCACATTCCTCCAGGAGGCCTCACAGGTGCTAAAGTGGTAACACATAGCATAGTGGCTCCAACACCAAGCAGCTTGGAACTCTTAGATCCTCAACTTCATCACTGAAACTGGCTTAAAATTTAGGCTTAGCACTAAAAAATAGTTTGGGCTCATAACCAATACTGTATCAAAACTTTTTTCAAAATTTATTTTGATGATTTATTGAGATTATGTTTTATGAACTATTAAAGTACATTAAATATTTTAAAATGTAGCGTAACACTCTCAAAATGATTCGCCACATTGAAATATAAGAAATGGTTTTCTTCATAGCCCTCAGATCCTGCCTTGTACTACCAGTGAGCAATACTTTAACTATTTCTGATTTGATCTCTCTTTTGGGGGTGTGTGGGGGGAATTAAACAGTTGATTCAGGTTGTAGAGGCCTGAGGCTAATTTAAATCTCTCTTTCTTGGACCATTCAGCTCCAGCATGTAGGAGTCACTGTAGGTACATGGAGTCCATGCCAGTTATGTGGCCCTAGAAGATTTGCAGTGGTACTGGTACCCAGGGGCCTGTCTCAGCCTGGCCAGGATCTCTGGGCAATTCCTGGCTACCCCACCCCACACAGATCTTGTCTTTGCTTAAACATCACTGCTTCCCTGCCCCCGGCTCCATGTAGACACTTGCCTTTCGCTGGAGCAGACTCTATCCCGGCCCCTAGGGCATGTAGGAATTGAATGCTTTCCGTCCTGGGAAAGCAGAGCGACTCAGGAAAACTAAACTGCATTCCTTTTGCCCCTGTGAGCTCCCTGCACATTTACCTTCATCCTCCTGTCCAAAAGAGGACTGGAGGCAGGTTTGGAGGTAGTCCCCACTGTGTGCCAAGCCTGGGCCTGTACGCAGAGCTGTGCCCCTGTTTTCAGGTGTCCCCACAACCACGCACCTGGTCTCACTTCCTGGGTCTGAGTTCAGCCAGGGAAGATGGTATGACCTGCAGCTCCTCCTTTTTTTTTTTTTTTATCTCTGATGCCTCTTTGTGCTTCTCTACTGGCAGTCCATTGGAAGTAACAAGGGGCAGCAACTTTTCTAGCCTATTGTTTTCTGACCACAATCTTAAGGGTGACAGCCCAATGGTCTGTTCTTACAACACCTAAGAACCTGAGATCTGGGGCTTACTTTTGATATGCAAAGAAAAATAGCATTCATCATCATATCCACCCTTCTTGTCTCCGTGCAAATTTCTACCCTGAATGTTGGCATATGAATAGTAAAGACTTTGTCTTGACTTTTCTTATCTTCCACCTCGTTAGGAAAAACCTTCTTCCACAGATGAAAGTGAAAACCACAAAATAATTACCTTACTCTTCAGTGTAAAATCACCACAGTTGATTACATATCTCACATTAGTCCTTCCTTCCCTGCATGCATCCAGTGAGGGGTGGTTCCTGTCACATTCCCCTTTCTACAAGTAGTGACTCTGCACCTTGATGGGTCGATGTAACTTGACATAGGCCATTATTCCCACTACTGTGGGACTAATGCGATCTGTATTTTTATCCCCACATATATGATAAAGGAAAGTCCTTATATTGTAGCAGGATAGATTTTGATGAGAGTTAAGGAAAAATTTTAAATCTTCTTTTCTTGACATTTTATAAGCCATCTTCCTCATTTTATCTTTTTTTAGAGTCCTGTATGATATCAGTGCTTGTATTTGCAAAAACAGGAAGTCTCCAGAGACTTCTTAATGGTTCTTTTGTATACAAAAGAACTTAGACCCTATCTTGAAGTCAACCACAAAATAAATGGGCTGGGTTAGTGCTAGAGCTCATTGTGAAGGTCCTGGCCTGAGTACCAGTACCACTGCCATCATCACCAAAAATAAATAAATAAATAAAATTTATACTGTCAATGAGAAGATTTAGCAGTAGACAATCTAGCAATTGACAATTCAGGAACAAAAAAAAATCTTAAGAGCTAGGTAGCAATTTTTTTTTTTTTTTACAATGTACATTGTATACAGAAAGTCTTAGTTAATAGGAGTGTTCCTATAGATCTGACCTGGTTCGTTTTCTGGCTTGTAATCCCAAGGCAGAATCGTGTACCTGTGAAAAACACCTCAAGAGACTCGGGTTGAGTCCTGGCTTGGAGTATGCAGTGACTTAGTGGCTTCCCCAGGCTCATTCTTTTACTCTGTAAAATAGAGCTAATGGTATATGCCTCTGAGGCTTGTGAAAGGGGTTAAGCTAAAATATGGAAGTCACCAAATTACCCATCAACAGGCCAATGGATACACAAACTGGTATTTGTACACAGTGGAATACTGTGCATCTATAAAGTCCAACAGCATGGAGATTTTCACAGGCAAATGGAAGAAACTTGAGAACATCATGCTTAGTGAAGTGAGTCAGAAGCAGAAGGTGAAACATTGAGTGGTCTCTCTGATATGAGAAACCCAGATCACAACTGTTATGGAACTTAAAACGAAAAACAAAATGAAACAGGAGGTAAGGTGAAGAGGGAGGAAGGGGTGGCTATGAGGAGAGACAAAAGGAGAGAGGGAAAGTCCTTGTCACCTTGACAAGATACAGTAAGTGCACAAAATGCTCAACTTCATTGGAAACCTTAAATTTTGCACTTATACATATCAATAAAATGGTGGGGGACAAAGTGTGAGGCACACAGCTTTATGCTGGCACAGTTAAGCTCAAAATCATTTTTCCTTTAGTATCGAAGTACATCTTTTAAAATTTAATTCCTGAAATTGTATAGAGTAGGAGGCACACTAGGATCTTTTTCAAATGAATAAACATTTACGGTGTCTGAAAATCATTGCTGCTTTAAACTTGTAGTGTGTGATACGGCACATTGGCTTTAATCTGTCCTATTACCGCAGCATATCTAGAGAGGCACCAAAAAAAACAAAAACAAAAAAACCTTAAGAATTGTACCTATCCAGAAAAATTGTAGATCCGGTTAATTTGATTTTTTTTTTGAGCTCTTACTTTAGTTAGGTAATTTGTAAATCATTTTTGTATTAGAATAAGATCTGTTCTCTAGTATAGTTCTTGTAAGCACAGGAACAAATAAAATACCAGTAGAGTCTGACGGCATTTGTGTGACCTTGGCTGATGGGGTAAATACTTACGCTCTAATTAAAGGAACTGGTGTAAGGTACCCTCTGCTCTAGCGATATTCTCATTTTTATTTGTTGAGTAACTTTTCCATTATCTGGACTTGTATTAAATCTTCTCAAAAGAGAAGACAGTGAAAACATACTAAGAAGTGGCAGAGAAGGAATTGTGGAGGGTCTTGGCTGTGAGACAAAGATGTAGGACCTGCTGCAGGTGGGGTAGGTCCTGCAGTCAGCAGGCAGGTGGGACCCAGTCCCAAGCGCTTCCTTCACCTCCCGTCCAGGGTGTGGGGTGTGCTGAGCTTGGAGCCTGTGCTGAGGGACATGGGTTTTTTTAGCTACTTCTGATTTTTGTCTCTTTGCTATATAGAGATTTACTATAGTGTCTGAATGTGGTGGATTTCCAGTGCACCTACATTCAGATGTTAATAAAAGTGATGCATTTATTTCATGCAGCGAACCCTTCAGTCAAGGGGATGGCTAAGGAGGAAGGAGCTGGTAGGAGCATTTAACAAATGAGTAAGTCAGTGACAGCTCCGGTTTGCAGAAAATGGAGACCTAGTAGGAAATTCAAGCCAGTTCTTGCTTATGCTGTTGGCACAAACCTCCTGCTTTCTTTGTTTTCAACCTCACTTCTATTCAATTAATTTTAGACAATTCAATCTTTATAGCATATTGGTACAGATAAAGAGTCAGACTTTGATATATCACTGTCTCCTCTCCTGACTACCTGTGTAATTCGGGAGAAGCTATTTTAGCCTCTGTTAGGCTGTTTTCCTTTCTGTAAAATGAAGTTAATCTTAATAACTAAGAATCAGATGAAGGACAGGGCTAGCCACACATCTGCCCTGAAGCATCACTGGGTTAGCGATATGTAATGTTATTTAACTCACATTTCTGTATGAAGCATCAAAGCTGTCAAAATGCAAGTGGAGCCTACTTTGACAAGGAAGTTAGTCTTATCGACTAGAAATTGATAAATGCTCATTGAGGTGTATGTTTATCATCAAAAAATACTTCTTCGGTAAGCATAAACACATTTCTCAAAGCTTACCAAGGTAGCCTCTCCAACCTGTGGACTTGCTAGTGTTTTGATGGCCATTGGTGGCAATTCAAAAACCAAATGGTACATGAGGTGTTTCTCAGCCAAGGCAACCTGCTTTTATCCATGTATTTGATTTTCCTTTCTGCTTAATAAGTTGTAAAAATTTTCAATGTTAGAAAAATTATGTATTTAAAAGGTCAGGAAAACTGACATTAATATTATAAATTATATTCTGTAAATACAAAATTTAAAATAAACAACTTTCAGGTTGTCAGAAAAACAACCAAATGAAATCATACAAATAGATAAATTTTAAATTCTAATAATTTTGTTAATAGAAACAGTTTCTCATTAGCCCTGCTAAAATAAGTGCTGAACACATATTTAACAAATGTGGGCATAAAGAGGCATTGAATTATTAAATTATCTCCAGTGGCTAGGCTATATACCATAGTCTAGTCTTACCAACACTTCAAGCAGAAGGATGTAGGGAAAATTAAATGAACTAAGTTACATTAAGATGTTATCATTAATAATTTCTATTATCAAATAGAAAGTACCCAGCACACACATATTTATATATATATAATTCCCTTTGCTCATATAATCTCCTGCCTCATGAACTACTGAATGATCCCCTAGCTCTTTAGCCCAAAACCCAAACCTGTGTCACTGAGCTTTTTATCATTATTTTGAAAGTCTGAGGTAATTAATTTTTGAGAGAAAAGTTTTATTTTGGCTTACAGGGCTTATAGTTTTGGAGGTCTCAGCCCATAATCTATCAGCCCCTTTGCTTTGGTCCTGTAGTTCAGCAGCACATCAAGATGGAGGCACCACTAAGGAGTAGAGCCACTCACCTCGTGGTTAGGAAGTGACAGAGAGCAAGAAAGAGGCCAGGGTCCCTCGGTCCCCTTCAAATACATGCTCCAAAGACCTAGATACCTTCCCTTATCCCCACCTCTTAAAGGCTCCATACTCCCAGTAGTGCCCAGCTAAGGACAGAGCCTTTATCATGCACCTTTGGGGGACATTCCAGATTGTGGCCACACCCAACTTTTCCAGTTCAGTATTTTATCATTTACCAACTTCATACTACTACTGTTTCTAAGCATTTCTCCAACTTATCTCTTAATTTACCACCTTGACTGCCCTTCCCATTTTGTGACTCATTTTTCAGAATCTGTGCTTTCTTTGAAATCTCCTTCAGTATCTTAAACCCTTCCCCCAAATAGATCTGGCGTTGCATTCTACATGTATCTCTCTTGTAATGATTACTTTCTGAATTGGTCATTTTTAATCAGTTCCTTGGAACATTGCTTAGAGCCACTGTGCTTTAGAAATTCTTCCAAGTGTTAAGAATATGACAGTAAATCCTTTCCTCTAGAGGAATTCATGATGTAGATTAGCAAAGACTGACATTTGTGTTGCTAACTACATAACACAGATAAAAACCTCATTGTACAGAAAAAGAGCTTCACTAGGCCAGGAGGAAGGACTCTTCATCCGTTAGGGCCCTGGAGCTGAAAGTGAGGACTCAGAAGAAGGTTCTTCATCAAAGTGAGGAACCCAGTGGTCAAAAAGAGTGTCAGGTGGTAAAAGTGGGGACAAGGATACCCTAAAACAGAAATAAGAAAATGGCTGTTGAGCCTTGGGAGAGATTCTGAGAATTGAGGTCTGTCTGCCTTCACCTTTCAAGGCTGAGCTAAGAGTCTTAACCTGAATGTTGGCCAGTGCTGAAGAGAAGGGAGCCAGGGTATGAAAGCGATCAAACCGTACGTGCCGCAGCTAAGCCCTGCAATGTCGTAGGGGGAGGCTCTGGAACCTCATTTGGCAGCAGGCTCGGCGTCACTCAGTAGGCATATGAAGGACGGGGAGGCGCCATCTAACTCCTACTTTGGAAATGGAACTCGGGCGGCTGCATGGGGGGTGGACGTAGGTAGAGACTAGGTGGCTTAAGTGGCTGACGAGGCCATGAGTTGTGACGGTAGTAGAAGAACAGGAGCACTGCCGAGGAAGACGTGGCAATATGGAATACAAGGCTGGCATGAGGGCCAAGCAGAAGGAACACTGCGAAGATGCCTGGATGTCCAGTCCTAGGGCTCGGGAGTGACGTGAGGCACAGTGCAAGCTGGCACCGGTCTGTAATCCCAGCACTCTGGGAGGATGAGGCAGGAGCATCACAAGTTTGAGACCAGCCTAGGAAACTAGCAACTCAGTGAAACCTTGTCTCAAAGTCTAAACTGACAAATGGGCCTGGGAATGGGGAATGTACCATAGTATATTTCACACTGTATTTCAAAAGAAAGAGAAAGAAACAAGGAAAGAGAGAGAGAGAGAAAGGAGGGAAGGAAAGAAGGAAGAAGGGAGGGATGGAAGGAGGGAGAGAGGGAGGAAAGAATCAGTCCATCCCGGTCAAGATCCACATGAATGAATGTACTTACATGCTGTTCAACCAGTACCAGACCCTGGATTCTGTCCCTAACATGGGAAGAAAAAAAAAAAGTAAAAAGAAGAGAAGAGAGGTGGAAAAAAGAAAATAAGTGTGTAAATCCCAGAAGGAGGAAGAGTCTATAGAACAGGGTAAAAGTGATATATATGACTCTAGACCTTGGGGTTTTCCCTCCCTATGAAATACACCACTCCTTCCTGAGGGAAAAGGCCCTGACATAGCAGCTGGTACATAGCTGATGTGTCCTGACGTATAAAACGAAAATGTTCCTGGTTGGTTATTGTGGTTTAGATGTAGAGTGTACCCCAAAAGCCTCATGTTCCTGTGGACGCTGTGTACTGTTGGGAGGTGGGGCCTGGTTGGAAGTGGCAGATGCTTGGGGCTGGACCTGGAGAGGTATGTAGTGGTTTCACCCTTCTTCCCAGGCTTGGTTCTGCGTCCTGCCATGTTGTGAGAATCTCTGTCTCTGGAACTGGGGCTCTGGCCCAACCCCACTATGTGATTCTACCATTTACCAGCTATCCTCCCTCCTCTCCTCCCTTGAATCAACTGTGTGTGACCTGAAATTGTGAGCTAAAACAAATCTTTCCTCCCTAAAGTTGTATATGTTAGGTAATGAGTCACAGTGACAAAAAAAAAAAATTAACTTAGATACTGTGTATGGTTGGGAGATGGGACCTGGCTACAAGGGGCAAATGCTTGGGGCTTGTCCTGAAGGGCTAGTTCCACCTTTCCTCTCAGACTTGGCCCTGCTCTGCCATGCTGTGAGGAGCTCCTTCTCTGGCTCTCACCTGCCATGTGTTTCTATCACTGCCAGTGCCCATAACTGAACTGAGACCATCTGAAACTGTGAGCTAAAGTGAATCTTTCCTCTCTTAAGTTGTGGATGTCAGATATTCTGTCCCAGCAACTAAAGAGTAGCTATGACACTGGTGTGACTAGTGATGCGGACCTCAGAGAAAAGGGCAAGGATGAAGGCACAGATTTGGGAGTAGTGTGCCTTACCCAAAAGTTGAAACAGAGAAGACCACCAAGGAAAGGGGCAAAGAGGTAAGAAAGAACTCCAGGACAGCTTGCCTTTTCCAGGGTTCCAGGATGATAAAGTGGTACAGAAGAAAGATTTTTGAATCAATAATCTCAAGTTCAGGTGAGAGGCTGAACAGGCTGGGATGGAGGGAGCCGGTGTGAGGGTCATGATGCCATAGTCTCTGGTCATTGCTCCCAGAGGAGCTCACGTGGCTCTGGACAGACTAGGTTATAAAACTGGGTGGAGTAAGGGGTAATGAATACTGACCACTAATTTTAAATTTTCTTCAATATTTAAAATACAATGATGAGGTGAAAGGTTACAAGTACTTGTTTTTCTTTAAAAAATTTTTTAGAAGAGATTTGAATGTGTAGAAGCATTTGCAGTGTTATGTCAGTAACAAAGGTGAATCTCCTCTCCCAGCAATTTATCAGCAGCTCGTTTTTCTGACGTGGCACGAGGAATATGGTCCTTGCCAAACATGCATGGCGTGTTGTTGAGGGCCTCCTAAAGTAAATATTATGACTCTCTAGGGTGGTACAGAAAAACAGCTGGTTGTTTACATAAAGAGGAGCTGGGTTCTGCCTCCTGTGGGCCAGAAACACTTCTGTGTTTTCCTAACCTTCTGTTTACATTTGTGAAAGATACTCTTGATGCCTTTTCGTATTATTTTTTTCTATTCTTACTTTTACACTACATTTCAGAAGGAAGAGAGAGGAAGAGAAAGAAAGAAGAAAAGGAAGGAAGAGGAGTGGGAGGGAGGGAAGCAGGGAGGGAGAGAGGAAAGGAAGAGTCAGTCCATCCTGGTCAAGATCCATATGAATGATGTGCAGACATGCTGTTCAGCCGGTACCATTGTGCTCCATCCTTGGCTGAGGCAGAGATGAACTGCCACAGATACATGTTAGTCTCACCTTCCTAGTCTCAGTTTCTTCATCTGTGAAGTGGTAATGATTTTACCTGTCCCTTTGCAAAAGGACTTTGTCAAGTTGGACATGGTGGTCCACATCATAACCCTCAGAGATTGAGGCAGGAGAATTGTGTATTTGAGTTTATTCTGGGTAGCTTAGATTCAAACTAATAATAATTAAATATTTTTTAAAAGAATTGGGGAAGTAGCCCACCCAGTTCTGCTGCCCTAGGTTCAAACCCCAGTACCATAAAAAAGAAAGAAAGAAAGAAAGAAAGAAAGAAAGAAAGAAAGAAAGAAAGAAAGAAAGAGAAAGAAAGAAACAGAAAGAAAGAAAGAAAGAAAGAAAGAAAGAAAGAAAGAAGGAAGGAAGGAAGGAAAAGGAGTTCTCTGAAACAATCCTGTGCAGGTGGAAGATTATATTATTGCCAAAACTTGAGTTTTGGGCAAAGTACCCAATAAATTATTTTAACAGTATTTCTTGATTTCTCACTTAGAGACTTGGAATACTAAATTTCTATCTGTTACTGGCTTGTAAGCTTTAAAAAAAAATAGATTGTTTAGTCTTTAAAGAACAGTCCCAATTATTATGCTTGACAGTCATTGCATGTTTGTTTTCTGTTACTTGGCTCTTATCTTTACAAATTGATCAGCATAAATTAAGCATCACTTAGAATGTCACTACACTTTCTTTTTTAAATAATATTATTGGTAGAGTTATTGGGAGAGTTTTCTTAGCACCCTTCTTAGTCTGACAAGAGAGAAAAGAACCTGATGTTCCCAAGACAACAAGCTGGTGACATCAAAGCAAGCCCTCAGGAGGCTGTCAACTGAAACTCATCTACAATCTCTCCTGGCTAATATACATATAGGTACATTTAAGCTGGACACTCTTATGTGAATTAGTGCTAATTAGTCCACATATATTCTTCGTTCTCATGTGGGCTCTAATGTTCACTACTCAAACTACATACTGAAGGATCTTATACATGGGTTTTTGTTATGGTAATTTATTTTCAAAGGCCATTTCTTGCTTTTAGACTCTGTGTGTGGAGAGATAAGGGGATGGTTTATGTTGGCAGAGAGCAAAGCTTCTAGCCCCCCTGGTCCCATAAGCTCTCATTCCTGTGTACGTGTTCTGCTGGAAGGAACCGTCCCAGAATCAATATTTGCATAGGAAAATTTCCCCCAACCAACCCTTATTTGATCAGATAAAGGAAAAAATAAACTTACAAATCTAAATAACTGCTTCCTCCTCCTTTTATCACTTGAACCTCATTATGAGGAAGCATGAAGAGAAAAATTGTCTCCTAATTTATTTTTTGGCATTAATCTATGTGTTCAGGGTCAGAAAAGCATTCCCTTTCAGATGACTCCAACTATGTATTTCATCCACGTGACTTCATGGGGTGGTCATAAATTTTTGGAAGTCCAGGATAAATAAGTTTTTGTTCTCAGGTGGCATATGCGAGCCACTGACTAAAATGCACCCTTGGAGTTATGATTTTTTTCAGTGTTTTCTGAGAAAATGTTGTCTGTTGGAAGGATGTGATCTTTCTTATTTGTCCTCAGGGTTTTTGAACTGAAGAGTCTGGCACAACTGTGAATTTCTCCTATGTGCATATTAAGATGACTATGAGGAATTGCCTTTGCCAAGTCTCTTAACTTTACCTATATTTCCAATGGCTGCCCTGTTAAGTATAATGCTATTAGAAACAGCTCACAGGAGTTTACCTGTCCAAACAAAGGATGGATGTGGGAGACATGGAGGACAGAAATATGAGGCTTTAATTATCTTTTTTTGCAAAAAAAAAAAAAAATGATGACTTCCCCACATGCAAGTGAAGAAAGCATAGGGAATGTATGGTGGGTGGAGATTTTAAATTCCTAAATCACAAGTCCCTCCCCCTGCTTTTTAACCTGTTGGCAGGATGCACGGTGTTCCTGATGAGATCTAAGGTGTTGGATCAGGGTCCAGTCAGTCACTGTGCAATGAATGCCCTTTATCCCTTCTCCCCTCTTCATCCTCTTTGCTTAGTCACCTGGTCAGGTAAAGGTGCTCGAAATTGAAGACCGCCATCTTTATCCAAAAAAAAATGTGCCACTGCTACTGCTAGGTGATGCTCATAGTGCTGGACTATAGGTTTCAAAGTTACCAAAGGTGCAACAATAAAGGTAGTATTTCCAGGCTGAGAATGTAGTTTTGTGATAGAGCTCTTGCCTAGCAGGAATAAGATCCTAAGTTTGATTCTCAGTACCACAAAGTGAAAGAATAAAGCATTGCCACTGTGGCTAAGCTGGAAAAACTTGTCCTAAATTTGCTTTTATGCTCATTTATTGATTCTTTGATCTATTTCGATATATTAGGAATTATTCCTAAATTTCAAAAAATAGTGTTCTCAATCTCAGTTATTATCCCGAATGTATTATGTCTTAATTTAATAAAGTTAAAAAATAAATTTGTATACCCCTGTATTAGCTTCCCATCAATGGAACATAATATTCAACATCCACAAATGACTTAATTTTTTGTTGATGTGACAGAATACACAATATCCACAACTTAAGGAAGGAAAAATGTATTTTAGCTCACATTTTCACAGTCCATTCCTGGGCAACTGGCGACCATGGAAGCACACAGAGGAAGCTGGAGAGCTGCTGATAGCATTATAGACCAAAAAGCCAAGGAATCAATTTGATGTCTGGAGACTCAGATAGGCCAGAACTTTCATAGGAAGAAGCTGTAACAATGTTTCTTCTTCCTCCCTTTACCTAGTTTAAACTGCAAGTTGGTCACCCCAGAGTGGGTGCCCCTTTCTCACTCTGGTCATCCAGAGTGGGCACTCCTTCCTCACTTTCTGGCCCACAAGTCAACACACACCTGAAAGCTCTAACCAGGGGACTCCCTCCAACCCCGCAGTCTCAGTAAGTTGACACAATCCCTCCAAGTCAAACTCCAAGCATCTGACTGTTACGTCCAAACCCATCTTCCAAAAGCACACAGTTCCATAGATATTCCACTACATCTAAATTCATGTGGTTTTGAGGGACACGCTAGATCAAAACCATAGCAACAACGTAAGAAAGAAGTTGGTTCATGGTTTCAGGAGAGGAGTCCATGGTAAGCTGGTTCTAAGGCAAAACTTTATAGAAGCAGGTATAGTGGAGCAAAGCTAATTAGTTCATAGTGGCCAGGAAGCAGAGCAGAACAGTGCCAAAAAGGAAAGAGACCAAGGACCACATACAGGCTCAAGGTCACACATCTATGACCATGCTGGCACACCCAGAAGCATGCTTTACTAATCACCTGGTTATCTCCAAAACCACTCAAGTTGACCATTAAGCTTAACTATCACATTATTTGAAAACAAAAGAATGAATCTTGAAAGCTAAAAGTTCAGTTTTATTCATTACCCACTGAAATTAAAATTTAAAGGGTAAAAATTCAAGTAAAGCACAAATTACATGTCAGAATATGATTGGCCTTCATATAAACTGATCCCATGTAGTTATATTATTAGTTTGGTCACCCTAGTAAAACTTCTTAGATTATTTCAATGAGTTGAATAGAATTCCTTGCTTCTATAGCTTTTTTGTATTTTTTTAAGCTAAGTCCAGGATGTTATTGCAGATTTTATTTTTCCCTTTGTATTCTTGCATCTGATTTTTCAGAGAAAACATAAGCATTTTTCTTTTATTCATAACTTTCCTCCTAACTGGACAACAGGGGATCCCCTTTGAACAAACATGAATGGATTTTTTTTTTTTTTTTTTTTTTGCTGAAAACAGAAGAAAAGCTTTTACCCAAATCCCCTGTTCCTACCTTGCCTCCAGATGCCCAATTGGTAGGGATCATCCTGGTTATCCAGGGAGTTTAACACAAAAATTTCCCTCCCCTCCTCGTTCATAAATACTTGCAAAAGAAGCAGCTTTTTATGTAAGTAGGTGTAGTCAAGTAGTGCCATGCTGGCCACCAGGGATGAATTGTTCCTTCCATTTAGCATTTATAGAATTATATTGTGTGCTCAGCACTGTAGGTGGACTGCATGGTAAGTACTAAGTAGCAGGCATGAAGGGCATACAAAAGCAAAAGGCACATAGAATGAAATTCTAAAAATACAGAGCAGAGAGCATAATATTTAAAAGTACACAAGATAATGCAAACTGAACCCATAAGTACAGGAGGCGACCTTGCTATTAGTTGGATGAGTATGCAAAGCATTGCTTTTGATGGAGAGGACAAGAAGGGTAAGTGTTGGGGTGGAGACAGGGAGTAGTAACTTGTTCCTCTTAGGAGCTGCCACTGCCCAGCCGGGGCAAATTAGCAATTTAGCAACCTGTCTCAAATTTAAAAAAAAAAAAAAAAAAAAAAACTTTTTTTTAAAGAGCTGGTGTGTAGCTCAATGCTAAGATTTTGGATTCAATCTCCAATAAAAAGAAAAAAAATAGAGCTCAAGTTTCCATCTTGCTTCTCTCATCGCCACCTGTCTAGGCAAGACACTAGCAGCAGCCCCTGCCTGGTTTTCCTCATTCCATTTACTTCTCTCAGACTCTTCTCCATCAAGAAGCCAAGAAGAATTTTGGACCATATGCATCAAATCCAGTTCCTGACTTAAAATTTCTTAATGGCTTTGCAAGTTGTTGGGCTCAGTCCTGAATTGATTGTGTTCTATACTCTTTCCAAACTTGTCACATGTCACTGCCTCCTACCTTGGTGGTTCCACCTTCACCTTAAGGATGGAGCTCAAATAATTACTTAAGAGGAGCACCATCGTGATCATCTCTCTACCAGATGTCAGCTCATTGATCTCCGGCCATTTTCATATTTGTTCTTTTAAGGCTCTTTAGCGTGACTTTTAATTTCATCTTAGGTTTTAATTATTATTATTTATAGTCATTGTTACTGATTCTTTTCCCAAATAATATACATACTTTATGGGGCTTACCTAAATTATACACCAAATAAGCCCAGGGCAAGGCACATAGTAGCTGCTGAATAAGTATTTGTGGAAATGAAAGACAAACTATGGGCAAGGAAGAGTCATTCAGCCGTCATGTTTTGATCATACTTGCATAAAATACATTTTGTAGCTTAATGACATTGTGAAGATGAGGAATTCCCAGAGGAGGTTAGAGTTGGAGGAAGCTTATCAGTGATGAGTAGAAAATCAGACTTAGCAAGATAAGTAATACATAGACCTACGCCTGGCACTTGCTTTTGTATCTTTTGAGATTGTTTTAACAGTTGTGCCCAAGTTCTGGATTAGATGAAAAGGAGGCTGAACTCAAGGACTTGGCTCAGGAAGTTATTGGACCAGTACAAAGGGGAGGAGATACTGGTAAAGGAAGAGGTACATTCGCCATATCACTCTTCAGTGTACTCCACAGTGCTGAGGTGATGATGCTGGGATGGGCTCAGGTGAAGAAAATAATTAAATTAAAAATTTCCACTTTTATTCATTTAATAAGGGGAATAATGTAGATGAAATATATCCAGTGTTATAATTTCATCCAAATATTTTTTTAAATCGTACTGTTATTTAGATTTTGTGAATCTAACATTTTTCTGCCAAATTGCTACCTGGAAGAAAATTGTCTGAAACATTTTTCTTATTTCACTTCACTACGTTTAATATTGTTTTTTCTTAAAGCACTGGAACAAGATGATGAAAATGATGACAAACACGAAGCCATCACAGAAACCGAAGGCGTTCCAGATTCTCAGGTATGAGACTGACTCTGTAGCCTTTCTCTGTTGACAGAGGTGAGACAGTGCTGCTGTTGGCAAATGATACAGATTAGGCCTTTCGTGTTCTGTTAATAGTCATCTCAATGGGCATTAAGTTCTTAGTTTTAAAATAAAGGTATATCCCAAGAAGGGCTCTGAGTCACCAGCCATCTCTACAGGAGTCTACAGAGTGTGCACAGAGCTAGCGTTGTGTTGCAATGCCTGCCCTACTTCATGATGTAGGGGTGTATCACACATGTCAGCAAAGAAAAGGGTGAATGTAGGACAGAAAGATCTTGTGAGGAAGAGAAAGAGCACATCTATATTTTTATTTTAATATTTTCATTGTTCTGTTTTATTGTAAGTATTATTCTCTTACTGTGCCTAACTTAGTTTATCGTAGATGTCTGTATATATGTATAATAAAAAGCACAGTATGTAGTGGGCTCAGTACTATTCATGGTTTCAGACATCTACTTGGGGTCTTGGGATGCATCCTAGCAGCTTAATGGGGGCTGTACTATAATTTGATTCATGAGGGACCCACAGATGAGTGAGTGATTCCACTTCCCAGAGAAAGTAGGACAAAATGCAGAGATCTAGGAGAGATCACCTTTAGGCCAGACCTTCACTTAACAAAGGGAAAGAGAGTAGGCTTTGCCACCACCAGCTGGGGCTGCCAGAGCAGTGGGGTGGCTTACATGCCAGAGTCTGTGTTGATAGCTGGATCATGGCATGGTCATTCTTCCGGTAGCAACTTAACCTCCAAATATTATTGTGCTGTAAATGCTTTGTCATGTGATAACTTTGTATAAAAATGGAATATTTAAAAGCTCTTTGCCTGGTTGATGACACATGTGTCTCATCTTGAAGGCTCTAAGTCTGTTGATTCTGGTCTGAATAATCACATGAACTTTTTCAGTCAAGATTACACTTTAGCCAGTCATAGCAATTCACACCTGTAATCTTAGCACTCTGAGAGGCTGAGGCAGGATAATTGTAAGCTTGAGCTTAGCTTGGGCAACTTAGTGACTTAGTAAGACCTGTCTCAAAATAAAAGTAAAAATTTTAAAATTGGCCTCAGGATGTAGCTCAGTTCCCAGGCCCTGGGTTCAATCCTCAGTACATCACCACCACCATCTCCCTATGCCAAAAAAATGACACATAATATTTTAATAAATTTGTATTATGTCACTATCTTACTATTAAAATTGCTGCAGACTACAAGCTCATCTGAAATTACACTTCAGGCTTACAACTAAGGCTGCACAGAAATCCCCTAAGTCATTGTAGTTGTTTTCTCTAACTTATTTTCTTTTTTTTTTTTTTTTTCGTACTGCGGATCTACCCCAGAGCCTTCACACACAGAGTCTAATTAAGCTGTCCAGAGTGGGCTTGAACTTGAGATCATCCTGCCTCAGCCTCCCTGAGTGCTGCTATTACAGGACTGCACCACTGGGCCTAACTCAGAATTTCTTAAATCACTAATTATTGGTGGAATTTTACCAAATTTAAGTTGTTATTATCATTTATTTGCTTCAAAATTATTGTATGGGCAAAAGTCTTTTTGAATGCAATTTTATTTCTCAGAAGAGCACACAAATTTTACTCTTTGTGATTTTGTGATTCATTCAGTAATAATGATGTAACTACACAGTCACAGGACATCCGGAGGAAAGAAGGCATGGGATCTGGGAGGTAGTAGTTGATTATGAGCAGATTCTGTTTAGGTTTGAAAGGCAAGAGTCAAGTTCATGGGGAACATAATTATGGGACATCTTAGCCAAGCCTGTCTAGAGAGAAAGGCAGCTGTCACCCCCTGTGGTGTGCCTGAGAAAGCTTGCTCTACTGATGCCTGAAACTGCCAGCTTGTCAGTTTGATTTCACAGCTCCATCTACCTGAATGCCCCACGTACAATCAGTCATTCAAGTGAGGGGAGATGAGGTTCAAGAAACTTTCATAACTTTGTCATCAGACTCCTAAACAGAATCAGAAATAGATGTGAGTAATCACTGCCTTGTGAGTATGTTCTAATTCACATACATGAGTTCTGCCTTTGAGGTCTCATGTTTAGACGTGTAATTTGAGCACCTACGTGCCAGACCCCATCATATTTCAAATCACTGCATTCTTTACTCAAGACCATATTTTAAGAATTTTATGTGGACCTTAGTTTCTCATTCCTTTTTCATGGCTCTTGATAAATATTTTTCTCTGGAAAAAAAATCCCTCTAGGCTACTGAAAACATTGAGCAAACAGAGTTAAGGTGGCAGCTAACTCAGAGAGGCTGAGCTCTGCTGAACCCAGGTTTCCACTTACCGGAGAACTCTAATCCCCTCGTCTGTTGACTCTTTCCTCCTTCTCTCAGTAGACAATTCTTCTTTACCTAAGAAATCCATTGTGTTAATGCTGTGATCCATGGGCATAGTGCAGAAAGTGTTTAGTGTTTTGGTATCACAGCCCCTCTCCATGATCAGTGATGAGCAATAAGGGACTATAAAACTGTTTCTTGTAAGGCCTTGCCCACATCTGTCACCACAGCATCCCCACTGTGCTAGGCACTACCTGGCATGCCTAGTTCTCATCTCTGTAAAATGGAAATGTTTGTCATGAGGTGAAAATAAAACAATCTTAAAGATGACTATAAGGGCTGGTGGTGAAGCTTAGTGGCCTGCCACTTGCTAGCATGCCTAATTCCCTGGGTCTCTCTTCATCTCTCTCTTTTTCTCCTCTCTCCCTCTCTCCCTTCCTCTCTCTTTTCCTCTGTCTGCCTGCAGTCCTGGTGCCAAGAAGGGTTTCACTCTGTTAGGAATCATGACCTGGAGTTTAAGGGCACTGCTTCTAGGACCAAACTGCCTGGGTTCTTTTCCTGGCAGTAATCCTGGTAGGGTTCTTTTCCTGTTGCAGTAATCTTGGCCAAGTCACTCTTGTGCACCCCATATTCTTTTCCTGTAGTAACATCTCAGCACTTCATATATACTGGGGCCCTCTCCGAGACTCTTTTCACTGATGTACTTAAACCTTCCAACAAACTCTACCAGGTAGATAGCCCAGTTATCACTATTTTACAGACATGTTGGGACGTGGTGGGGCTGAGTTCCATACCAAGACAGCCTGGTTCCAGCATGCTTGTCTTTAACCTCTTTGCAAACTGCTTTTCTAAGTGGCTTCTATAAAGTGAGGATAATTGCTAGGTAGTGTTAAATACTCAATGACTACGGGTGAAACAAGTAGGACATTGCCTGCTACGTAGTAAGCACTCACAAACGTTAGCCTCTGTCAGTTCTTGCTAGTATCATCGTGACTGTCCATCTCATTGCCCTTGGATGTGAGTGCTGAAGGTATCTAACACAGCAGCAGGGCCTTGTTACTCTACCATCAGGCTGTCATCTCACAGATTAAGCATTCCGGTCCCTTCATTCATTATAGGAAAAATGGATTAAAGACTCTTTCTCAAAAAGCATCTCAGCTTTCTCAGTTTTTAATGAGGTCTTCAATGAATAATTTAAATCCTGTAGAACTTAGAAATTCTTTCTTTGAAATAGTTGGTGATTGGCCACAACTATTTTCATTGTCTCCTATCTTCCATTTGAATCAGTTATTTTAAGATTAGATGATAACAGTGGTAAAAATGGTAAATTAGACAAAGTAACTGCCAAACATTTGAACATTTGAAAGTTGATGGAGCTGGAGAAATAGCTCAGTGGTTAAAGTGGGAGTTGTGGTGCACACCTATAATACCAGCACTCAGGGGGCTGAAACCAGAGAATTGCCAGGAGTTCAAGGTCAGCCTGGGCTCCATGATGAGTTCAGAACCATCCTGGACTATAGAGCAAGATCCTGTCTCAAGAAGGAAGAAAGGAAGGAAGGAAGGAAGGAAAAAAGGAAGGAAGGAAAGAGAGAGAGAGAGAAAGAGAGAAAAGAAAAATTTATCAGTCACCATGTACTTTTTTAACTCCAGGATACTCTATAACTGAGCTACATCCCCAGCCCTTTTTTATTTTTTGTTTTAAGACAGAGTCTCACTATACTGCCCAGGCAGGACTTGAATTTGCAATCCTCTTGTCTGAGTAACTTTCTCATTGCTTGGACAGAATACCTGACAGCCACAATTTAAGTGAACAAGATTTATTTTAGCTCACACTTGCAGAAGGTCTCACGTAGCCCATTCATAGGCAGCTGGCAGGGACAGAGACACAGGGCAGAGCTGTGGCTAGAGAACTGCCAATGGCCTAGCCCCAAGATCTTCCTCTGAAATCTGGGTGGAAGATTGCCAAACCTCACAACTCTTGCAGTCCGCATGTCTGTGAAACCAGCCACATGGATGTCACCAAGGTCTGCTACTAGCTTGAGCTGCAGTCTGACCTCCTTGGACAATCACTATCGAGGCCTCTGAGTTTTTAGATAGCTGAACTCCAGCAAACACTTTTTCCTTGCCCGATAGGATTTTCTGGGCTACTCTTCTTAGAGTAAGATCCTTTCCCATTCCTCCCTTTAGTTTGTAAAGGGAGGGACCTTATTGGTCTTTGAGATATCTCAAGGCACCTTTTTACAATCCCTGTTGCAAGTACTTGGCTTCTTTTTAATGCTAATGTCTTGAACTAGTGTGTGCTCTCCTGCCCCACCTCAGTAACCCCTTCCAGTCTTGCAAAACTACAAACCCTTTACATCACGTTTTCTGCCATTTTTCCCCCTGCTTTTTGCTATGGAGTTTTCTAAAAACCTGAAGCAGTACCCATGTGACAGTGTAAACATTGGGCTGCCTTGATATTTCTTCCACCAGATTAAGTAGTCCACCACCCTTAATCACAGCTTCAGGCAAAGTCCCAGGACAGAGCCAAAATACCAACACACCTTCCTTCAGAGGATAGCATGCATGGTTTCCAGAATCTTCCTGCAAACTTGGCTCACAGCATTCTAAAGCTTCTGTAGCCAGAATCTTTAAACCTTTCCAAACTCCTCCTGCAAACCAATTCTTAAGGCTGCTAAGCCACATTGCCAGGTGAAGTCATAGCAATGACCCACCTTCTCTGGTATCAGTTTCTGTCTTAGTTACTTTCTCATTTGCTGGGACAGAATACCCAACATCCACAATTTAAGGGAGGAAAGATTTATATCTTAGTTCCCAGTTTCAGAAAGTCTCACATAGTCCATATATGGGCAGAAGCATTTGGCAGAGCTGTTGTTGGGGAAAGCTCTTCGTGGCGTGCCAAACAGAAATCCAATAAAAGGGGAAGGGTGGAGCTGTCTTTCTGGGTCCTGTCCTAGTAATACACCCCTCCTGAGTCATGCTGCAGTGTCCACCCGCTCTCACCAGGCCCCGCTTCTTAATAGCACATGGCTTCACTGATGTTGCACTGAGGTTACATTTCAGATCCAAGCCATTAACACTTCCTGTCTTGGCTTCCTGAATGCCACAGTTAAAAGCATGTGTTACCATGCCTGCCCATAAGTGTGCTTTCAAATTTAAAAGTAAAATTAAAAAAAATCTAGCTTGAGACTGCTGTAGAAAATAGGTGGTCTTTTAAAATCCTCTGTGCTGTCATTTATTGGTTTGCTTATTCTTTGTTTACTCTAATTCTGTAAGTGTAATAGAGTAAGGAAATATTTGAGGAAAATAGCAGCAGTAAGTTCTGTGTAAGTGGCTTCTGCCTCCTGGGTGCTCAGCATGCTGTGTCTGGCAGGATGAACTTCACCGTATATTGGACAGGATGGGTCTGTCCAACCAGGCTGAGTACTAATGCCAGTGATTCCACGAACAAGACGGGCCAGAGGAATAAGCCTTCCTGGACTTCCCTTGTCTCACTGGGACTCTGAGGGGCTAGGAGTCATTTGGTGATTTATAGGACTGCTTGATGCCCCAGCATGGTGTCTGAGACCCGTAGTAGTGACCCTGGAAATTAATAAAGCCGGCTTATTTATCACTTTTCTGTCATGTGTTGGTCTCATTGTGGATGCTTTGTATTCCTTTCCTCCTGTCATCATAGGGCATATTTTTCTATTCCAACTACAAAAAGCTTTTTTTTAAAATATGGTTTTCTTTTTTCACTGAACGTTTTTGGAAAAAATATATTTACTGCCTTGAAATTATCTTTTTCTCTCTCTGCTTTAAAACTAGGACCGATTTTCTGAATTTCCCTGAAAAGAATTTTTAATATTTCTTGTTTTGGAAATAGGTATATACAACTGAGAAACATAAGATATTATCCCAACTCAGTGTTTTACTTCATCATTTATATTTTCTGTAGCAAGAAATAAAATTTTATTCACTGAATCCTATTCAAAGTTTGATTTTTAATGGCATGAATATATTATGTGGTAATCAGTGTGAATTTATTTGAATACGCTGAATTTATGTTGAATAGAATCGGTGTTGAGTAGCATTCTGTTATTGCAAATGAGGTTTTTAGATGAAGTAATTTTTAAAATCAAGATGATAAACAATGTTTGTAGACTTAACTGTGCTATTTTGCTTTTCCTCAAAGAAAAATTTCTCCTTTGTCAATCCTGGGTTCCTTCCTAGGAGAATCCTGTCCAGGTTTCATTTTTACCTCTGAGGGAATGGGTTCAACTTTTTTATGAGTCCATTTTTAAAGGAAGCAAAAATTTCATTGGCATTCATAGGATTTCTCTTCTCAAATACTGAAAATCATATGAATGGCTTTAATTATACATTACAGAGATTTTTTTTTTCAAAACAGACCTGAAATAAGTCTTTTAAATAATTCTTCTGACAGTTACACATTAATCTTTTATTTTTTTCTGGCTTAGCAGTGTTAGATAAACTGTTTATAATTAATTTCATATAGATAAATTAAGTAGACTAAGAACGTGAAAATCTAGATGAAGGGCTGTTAGTAATCTTGCTTTTCCTGACATGACAAAGGTCCCAGATATATAAATAAATTTATGTGGCTTCATGCATTAAGTGACTAAATTATGGAACTGTGAAAGGTACTCTGGAGAGTAGCTAGTTTAGTGCAGTGCTTCCAAAGAGCATTGCCTATGAACTGTCTGGCGTGCATGGGTGTCTCTCGGGGCTGAACCTTCTCCAGGGAATGAAAGCCTGTTTTTGGTAATTGTTTCATGAGTGTTGTATAATTCATTGTCTCCCAAAAATTTACCTAGAAATTATGCAAAAAACCGATAATGAAGACAGTAATGTTTCTTCTTTGAGTAGAAGGTGTGAAATAAATACAAAAAAATTAACCTGAAACCTAAAGTAATACCATATGTTTACAGTACCTATTAAATCGGTACTTCATTACAACAGATGTTTCCTCCTGAAAGAAAAGTCCATGTTTAAGGTTTTAACTATAACATGAAGAATATTTTATAAAATTTATGTTCACACAGAAATAAAACAGCTAAAGCCCCTTCAATTTTCTCAGCCCAAGCCTTTTGGTATTGATGCTTTTTACTTGGTTGGTTTAAAAACGGTATACTGAACCCATGTTCAGAATCACAGTCCAAGGGAGAGCAGCTTAGGTGCTTTGGAGGCTGCATGGGAAGGGGAGATAGGTGACACCCAGTGAGCTAGGATCACAAGCCTCACAGTGCTCACCTGGACCTTCATTCCACACATACTTCCTTTTGGCCAGAAAGCCATCCTGGTGGCAGAGAGAAAGATGGGCTGGCCAATCCCAGTGCCAGCTAAGCCAGCAGGACTCAGCTGAAGGGTCATCAGCAATCTCACTCCAGTAATAGGATACTCTGAGGATGACATGGAAAGAAAGACAAGAAATCCTAGATTTACAAACATAGAAAATCCTTTAAGTCAGTAGTCACCAACTTCCAGCCGATGAGCTGATACCCATCCATGGCCTTGGAAAAGAAGATGTATAATCAGCAAGAGGTGAGCAGGGAGTGGAGCTCTGCCTCCTGTCAGCATGCTCCTATTAGATTCTAAGGTCTCTGTTGACCTGAAGGGAGGCGGAGCTTCACTTTCCTCATGTTGCTGCTTGCCATATCAAAGCTATCCTCCTACACCCTACTGCAGAGCAAGTTCCTGCCCCTATCCCATCCATCCCCGCCCCTGGTCTTTGGGAGAATGCTCTTCAAGTAAATTGGTCCCTTCTGTTAAAAAGTTGGGGACTACTGCTTTAAATAATAGAATATTTAAAGAAGGTTGGTCATCTGTGAGTAGCGATAGCCCTCAACTAGTCAAAGGATCATACTTAACACAGCTGGCTCTCATTTGTGTTCTTTCGTGTTGGTTGAAAGAGCATCTTCATGACTGGTCCATGGTTAGCATTGTCACAGGTTATGGGCTGTATTGAAATCTTGGCAAATACAAATATGCCCTTAGAAGGAAAGTTAGGATGGCAAAAGAATTTAAAAATAAAAATCTAGTGGACCCTTATTAATACCTACATATTAATTCATTCACTCATACATTTTATTTGCAATGCTGGGGATCTGACCTAGCATGCTAGGCAAGCTCTCTACCCCTTCCTCCTACATCCCCACTCCAAGAATTTCACTGTGTCTCTCACTTTGGTTCTCTCTGCTGGGAGCTGACAAACATATCATCCTGCCTGTTTTTGTAATAAGTTGTTACTATAGTAATTATTTTTAAGTACTGGGCCTCATGCTTGTTAGGCAGGTGTTAAAGTGCTGAGCTACTTTCCTAGCCTAGCCAATAATGTGTTATTGCAACATAGTCATGCTCAACCACTTGCACGCTGCCTCTTGATGTTCTTGAGCCAAAACTTTAGAGCTGAGGAGTTGCAGCAGAGACCCCGTGGCTCACAAAACCTGCAATATTTACCATCTGGCCTTCTGTAGAAAAAAAAAAAGTTGCTAACACTTACAGCTTAAATGATTCGGGCATGCCTTCTTATCTCCTGCCTCCAGCTTCCTTTCCCCTCCCTCTTACTCCTCGCCTGTGGCTGCCCTTCATACTTCTTTCTCTAGAAAGCAGAAGTCTTCGCAAAGGAGTTTCCTTGCAGTCCCTATATATTTGCCCGCATATCTCACCTTGCCTGCTGTTCCAGTGGATGAAATATTGATGTTTATATTTGTGTGAGCATAGATCTTTATCTTTGCTTTCCTGTTCAGTGACATTGGTCTTGGAAATGCATGTTCTCTCTCCTGTATCATCGAATTTTCCTCTCTACTGGATGATTTCTAATACAGATAAATGTGCTGGAATGTCCCACATCTCAAAAACAAGCAAGAACACAAGTCTCTCTTCCCCATCACTCTTCAACCAGCACCCATTCCCGTCTCCGCGCTCTTTAGAATCTCTGTTTAAAGCATCCTGTTGAAGCTTTTGTCGGTCCCACCTCAAAATAAAATTGCTCTTTTGAAAATCATGGATCGCTTCTGTCAAATTCAGTGTCACTTATTTAAAACTATGCTATTTGATAGTTGAGCTATTTTATAGTTGGTAATAATGTTTCCTGCTCCCTCCTTTCTGAAGCACCCTGCAACGGCTACCTCGTGTCCTCAGATTACTTCTTGCCTTCCCACGTCTAAACGTTAACTCAGCTCCCGTTTCTATCACTGCATTCACAAAACCAGAGTCCTCCAGGTGACCTAATTTGTGTGTCCGTCCTGGATTTACCTGAACTTCCACCTTGCTGGCCCAGCAACCCCACTGGGATATCAAGTAGACCTCCTCCTCCACTTTTTCCTAGTAAGTGACAGCGTCATCTTTCTAACTCGAACGTTCATTTCTTTTCTGATTTCTAAGGTCAGATAACTTGGAGACTTACAAACCAGAATCTACTGGCTTTCACCTTAAAAGTGTCTGATTCTAGCTGTTTCTCCCGTCTCCATCACTACTCCAAGTGCTGGGCTGTGTCTGTGGGAAAAGCAGTCTCCTAAGTGGTATTCTAATTTCAGCTCTTTCTTCTTAACCTACCTTTTTGCCAGACATACCTCAGTGCCCTTGCATTTGCCATTCCTTCGCCTAGAACACATTTCCTCTTCCTCACACTTTTTCAGATCTCCTCTCAGATGTCATCTTACTAGAGAATCTTCCATGAAAGTTCTCTCATCAGTGCTCATAATCATTCCTCTGTTCCCTTGGTGCTGTATTTCCCTTTCTGTCATATATTTCCACTTGATATCTTCATGTGTTAATATTGCCTACATCTGCAGTTGAATATCAGTTCCATGGTATGAGAAATTTAAGGAGAAATTTGTTGCTGTTACTTCTATAGCTTCCTAAGTAGAGTAGGCGGTTGCTTAAATAAGGTCTGTGGAATGAATAAATAAATAGAGAACTAGGGATACATATCTGGAGAATATCAATAGGTTATAATATTTTATTTAAACATTAGAAACATTGTCATATTAGGTAGGGAGCAAGCCTAGTTTCGTTTGCTGTAAAAAGCAAATCTGGCTTTCTTAAACTGACATCAGATAGTTTCAGAGTTGTGTTCAGTGTGATAAGAGACTTTCCAACAATTCTGGTTATCTAACATCGCACAGACTGTCTTAAGATAAACTGGTATTCTCTGTCCAGGGAAACTTTAGAAAGGAACTGGAAAAATCACTTGTGAAGGAAGTGGTAAAAATAAATCTCTGCCTTTGGCTGAGGAGGTCTACTTGCTATCCTCTGGAAGTCTGTGGTTTGGGCCACGTCAAGCATTTTGTTTATCTCTACAGTGGAAAAGCCACTAGATACAGAGATGTCTCTGCCTCGGGAATAAAGTTGTGGGTATCTCGCTGGATGCTTCCATTTCTGTGGCGGCTCCTCCACAATATGGGCAACTCCAGCCCAGACCCTCAGACCCTCAAGACTTGTAAGCCTTGTCCCCATATTTGGTCATGTTACTGTCTATTCAAATCCTGCAGATTTTCTTGGGTAAAATAAAGATTTCATAGCTTTGACGGCTTCTGCCAAGTATAACTTCAGATTTCTTTATTAGATCATGCCCTGGTATGTCAATATGAACTATCTTGGAAAGAATTCGAGCAGAAGCAATTTATAATTGGTGCCTTAGAATGAACATTTTTTTTCTATTTCTAAGTCCTAGATTCACTTTTCTCTTCATTATTACTACTAATTGCTTTGTCTTAATAAAAATTATGACCCTTTTGGATCTCCAAACCCCAACAAGTAACACATTAAGCTTTGTTTTTCTAATTTCTTAGTTTTAATACAGATTTCACTATTTTATGGAACATTAGGGCACTATATTAATGCTTCATAGTAACTTTCCACTTGTGAAAATAGAACTGTCATGTAATCTTGTTAACTGTGTTCGTCTGTGGAATGATCTAGTAGAATTAAAGAATTGAGAGGTTTTAAACTGTTATTTTTAGGACTCTATTATCACTTCACCCTTTTGCCAGAATGGTTCCTGGCTAACTTTCCCATGAATTTTTAACCTCTTGCGAGGCTTTGCTTATGTAACAGGAAACGGGCTGTCGGGAACAAACAAATAGCGGCATATCAGGCGCACACGTAGTAGGGAATGATTTAGTTTGCCCTTCGCTCTCCCAAAGTGGTCTGATAGATGGTCTGAATTTAAGTTTTTAAGGCATGCTATCTACAGACTAAAAGAGCCCAATTTCAGTTTGGAGTAGGTGAACTATTTTGTTAGGACCATGATCTCATGTAGCCCCTGGGAGGAACAAATGAGCTTATGAGAAGGTGAACTTGGCAGCGGTGTCATGTCCTGGGACTGTGGATTTAAGTATATTTTCGCTTTTTCTCCAACTCTTAAGGCCGGGGTGATGTGCAAGCTTCAAGAGAGAGATGATATTGGACGCATTGAACTGGTTCAGAAGCTGGCAAGAGAAAACTGTCAGTTTCTGCAGACAGACAAAAAAGAACCGGAGAAGTCGGAACATGTAAGCCTTTTTCCTCTTGGGGATGCAGGTTTGAAGGGCGGAGAATGTTTTTATCTGATTGTATGTTTGAGGGAAAGAATGTTTATTTTAAATTCTTGAAGCTTTGGGTTGTTTTATTCTTCAAAAAATATCTTCCTGTGTAAGAACTGAGAGTTGCTTATAACTTTAAGCTAGTTATTTAGCACTGGTTTATATGAGAACTCTTCTTAGAAGTAAGCTACGTCTAAACAGGATACATTTAAGCAAATGTGCGTTTGTGCACATTAGGATCCCGATTTGGATGGCTTGCAAGATTGACTTCGGGAGTTTTCTTGCATCAGCTCATTTAGACAATGTGGGTTTGAAAGAATACCGATGTACTCTTGTGTTTTGACTGGGGGAAGGTAGAGTAATTGCAAACAAGTGTGTCCTAAGTCACTAGAGATAGAGAAGAACAGAAGAATAGATTATAGATGAAAGGACTGGAGCGAGATTTCCCGATATCTTTTGAACACTGTTTCTACAACAGTGACATTGTCTGGATGCAGTAAGGCTGGAGGAAAGCGCGCTTAGCTTGGCTCCCTGAACGCTCCTATTCAGCTTAGGCTTTAGGACGGGGAATGCTGGGAAGACAATGCAGCCACTTTCTTCTCTTCACATTGGAGTCTGCTGATTTTATTGTGTGTGAAACTCCGCTCTCAGTGCAGCACAATCCAGGATTTCTTATGAAGAGGAACATTCCTCTGTGCTTACAAGCATGGCTTTAATTTCTTCTTGGAATTTTGCTTTCCACCCCTCCCAAAGGGGGAAAAGTTGCTTTGTGCTTTTCTGCTCAGAGTCCATCCATAGAAGTGACAGAGTTTTACTGAGCAGGAGAGAAGTTCCAGGCTGCTGGATGTCGAGTTTAATAGCACAGCATGCCTCTAACAGTGTGCCTGCGATTTTAACTGTTGGTCTCTCGAGAGGGACTAATCAGGCAGTTTCAAGGTTGCCTGGTAGACTGCGTAAGAAGGGCTAATTGCAAGGATAGTAAAAGAATATACCGCAACTCAAGAAATAGAAGAACAGACAAAAGTTTATTTAGATCAGAGTAGACTGTAAAGAGGGACAGCAGGTAGATTCCAGTGGAGGAATCACCCAGGTAACGTGAGGGATTGGAAGTTTTATAAGGAATAAGAGTTGGGCGAAGGACCAGAGTTGGCAAATGTAACATCTTAGAATGCATTTTCGGGGCATCTTGTCCTCTTAGAAATACTTGCATTGTACTTGAAGTTGTACATCAAGGTTGCAAGTTGGCAAGATCATTTACTTTGACCTCATAGAAGTTTTGTTAGACCTAGATAAGAATGCCTGCATGCATTTGCTCTGGGGGAAGGAGGCAGGAAGGGACATCTGCTTCTTAGGGGAGATGGTGGCTTTTAATTCCAGTCTTTTCTTGTATTACTTTGACCAACACTAGTACAGTAATTTATGACTGTTCAGTACTAGTAGTCTGAGAGTTGAAACTCTTTAGCTATCACAAAGGTTTTGTAATTGAACTATTTGAGGGCTTAGTATTGACTTTATAAGTGCAGTTAGAAGTCTCAGACACTTCTGCTTTGCTAGGTACTGTGGAAAAGTTTAGAGACTTGTTTTTTCAAAAGTACCCTGAAATTTTACTTTATCAGAAACTATCTTCTAACCTATCACATCTTTAGGATATTTGAGCACTGTAGTACATAGCTTAAATTTCTCAGAACAATGTTCCTTCTGATTCATTTTAATGAGAAGAGCAACTGTTTTCATTATGTTGATTTCAAGATATGTATTTTTCTACATCATAAAATCTCTAAAATCAAGATTCATATTAACCATTGATAATATGAAAATATAGTAGTTAATTTCTGAGCATTTTCGTTCCCAGTAATCATTCAAATGAATACTTTGTCTTAAACTTGCTCACAGATGCAAATTCAAATGACAGCTTGAGGTAGGGCAAAATCTTTAGAAATCAGGCAGCAGACTGTCACTTTACCAAAGTCAGAGCTCATCATCTTTACACGTGATGCTCTTGATGCTTCTGAGCAATTATTTAGCTGGCACTGGCCCAAGCAGATGAAGTAGAAATAGCACTCTAAAATTATAAAAGGAACAAATTCTATATGTATGTGTAGTGTCACCTTTGTCTTGTACCTACTTCAATCCAGAATATTATGAAGAGTTACAGCTGATGAGGGCATAATGCCCTCCGGATAAGTAACTGCATAGAAATCTAAACTTTCTGTTATTGACTGTAAAGGCTTTTAGCATGAGACAGAAATGTAGTGATTTGAAACTTTGGTTATTAGCTCTGTTACCTTCAAATGTTCATTTTAAGTTTGAGATGGAATATGAAGGGTTTTTTTCTTGTCTGATTATCATATGATGAATGCATTAACAGCACTGAAATGTTTGTACTCTTGAGAGGAAAGGTAATGTATCACTAAGCATTGGAATTAAGAGTTTTTCCACCAGACTTTCACATGAAGCTTAACGTAAGGTAATGTGAATTTCGAGGCTCTTACTCCCCTCGTGATAAGTGTGAACTCGGCCATCATGTAATCTCCCTTCCGCAAGATGATATCACATGAGCTAACCAGCTCTCAGGGATGCTACTGAAGTACTGTCCACTGAGAGTATCCAATAATAAAAAACTATTGGACACTGAATGCTTGCTTTGTTTACAATAGTTTCCTAAAAATAGAACCTATCTTTGTTAACATCTTTCATGTCCTGAACATTTTCTATAGCTATGCCTTTGCTTACCCATTAAGTTCTTTGATGTTTACAAAATTGATGCAGTATTTTCATTTTTCTTTTCAATCACAGTCATCTGCTCTTGATCTGCTCAAGTATAACACACAACATGCACAGAGGAAGCTACAGTTTACTGATATAAACTTAGGTCCACCGTTTCCTCTCATTTTAACAATGCTAACCAAATTCTGACATTATGTACAGAATTCCTTTTGTGTTTTTAAAATGCAGCTTCTACCTCATGTACCATTTCTAAACCAAAGCTAGCCAAGTAGATAATAGCAAAATGTTAGTTGGTATCCAGATTGCCTATTGAGTTACTCATTTGACCACGTTCTATTGCTTCTCTAGTTTCAGGAAGTCTTACCCGTTTTTTCACATATCCACCAAAATGAGAAAGTTACTTTGAGGTACTACTGTGTAGGAAATGACATGAGTTTGATAGAACAGAGAGGGCTGGAGGAATAACTCAGCTGTTAAATGCTTGCCTAGCAAATTCAAGGAGCTGAGTTCAATTCCCTAGTACCACATAATCTGGCCATGATGCCGCACACCTGTAATCCCAGCACTCAGGAGGCTGAGGCAGGAGAATTGCTGTGTGTTCAAGGCTAGTCTGGCCTACAAAGTGAGTTCAGGACTACCCCAGACTACAGAGCGAGACTCTGTCCTGGCACCACATAAAGCTAGGTGTAATGGCATAGGCTTTTGTAGTCTCAGCACTCAGGAGGCTGAGGCAGTCCCGTTGGTAGCCAGAGCTACATAGTGAGTTCAGGACCAAAGGACCGACCTGGGCTACAGAGCAAGTCTCTGCCTCAAAAAAAGGAAAAAACAAAACAAAACAAAAAACAAAAAAAAACCCAAAAAATAAAAAAAATAAATAAACAGCGTGTGTTGCTGTTATAGCCTGTCACAAATTGAAGGGACTAGAGCTTTCTGAGTAGGCATTTCTAATATTTTCTTAAACTGATAAATGCCATGAGTATAAATGTATGCAGTTAGAAAAATGTTTCACTTTGTGCTTGTGCCAAGGTGGTTCTGAAATTGAAAAGAGAAAGTTAAATGTGTAATTATCACAAGTTTCTCAGGAAGCACTTAGTTTTCCTATTTTCTGTTAACTAGCTGTAGGCAAAATTAGGCAACACTCATTTCCAAGTGTTGAAAATTACAGTGTGAGGGCATAACGAAAGGACAGAAATGGACTGTGTCTTACAAACAGTATGATAGGAGGATTAACATTTAGTCATTAATACTTTCAAGAAAATACCTCTTGGGTGGGCATTGCGTTTCCTGTAATTAATTCCATCATTTTTTAAGTAGATGAAGGGGCTTGTGCTACCAAGTGGGGACTTTTGCTTTTGACCTGGGGGGATGATGACTAATGGTCACAGAGAAAGGCAGGGCAGGGCAGGGCAGAGCATTTTAGTTAGAAACCAGCAGGAAAACATAACTAGCTGTTGGATGATTCATCACAGAGAATGGAAAAAGAGTGGGCTGGAAGAAAGGCTAAAATTCAGTTGTGAAAGACCTGGTAAGCCATGGTGAGATGTTCACACTTGCCTTCCCAACCATGGTAAGTTGTCAGAAGAGAAGTGGCATAATCAGATGTGGGCTCTGTCACGTTTCTCTGGCATTGGATTGGAGGAAAAAATGAGCGAAGAAGCGGGAAATGTCCGAGAGAACTTTAGAAAACTATTTGAGTAAGAAAGGTGAAGTGTTAACCTGAACCAGGACAGTAACTATGGGAACTGAGAAAATGTTACATGTTGAGAGCCATATGGACAATACAATTGATAGATTTTGGAGTATGTCAAGTGTTGGATATTTGAGCTATTTTATATGAAATAATTTCTGAGTTTTGATTAAGATTTTTTGGGTACAGGATAGGCATTAGAATGGTTGGTTATCTTTCTAAAAAGTCATGTGAAGCATTGATCTTTGTCTTAGTTTTTGTTGCTATGACAGAATACTCAACATACATAAATATGGGAAAGAAAAGTTTATTTTAGCTCGCAGTTTCAGAAGCTTGCACTTTCCAATCGTAGGTGGCCAGCAACAGTGAAAGCACATGGCAGAGGAGGAGGCAGTTCCTCCTGGCATTGCAAACAGGAAACCAAGTTTCAGAAGGAAGGGAGGAAGTAGCATATATCCTTCCAGGTCCGGGCCTTCTGGGTCCAGCCTCAGTGTTCCACACCTTTCAGGTTTAAGCCCCTAATCTACACAACACCAGTAATCTATAGTCTACCACATACTTGTCTTCTACCACACACCTATGATCACCACATGCTTATAATCCACCCTCCATACCAGGACCCCATCTCCTAACAGCACATGGTTCCATAGATAATCCTTAACATCCACATACATGAGACTTTTGGGGGACATTCCAGATTCAAACCACAGTAACCTTGCTTTGATGCTCCTGCTGCATATTTCAGAAGACCACGATCTTCGTATGTATCTCATTAATAAATTGTTAAAGGGAGGTTTAAGCTAGTTGTGTGAAGACTACGTAAACTGTCTTCAGATCAATCCTTGTATAATTCTTTAAGCAGAAAGGATCTCTGATAGCCCAAATGAAGTGGCTTGTCAGAACAAAGCTTTGGCATTTGTTAAATTGTTATGGGGTCCTACATTAAAAATAATTGGTTTTAGGGTGGCTCTTGTGACCTCTGTAGCCTGAGCTGATGTTCTGAGGATTATTATTTGAGCATACTCTCCATCATTCATTCATTCATTCATTAAGCTTTTATTTAAATCGATGGGAGAACTTGGCATAACTTCTTAAGAAGTGCATACAGTCTGGTTGTGGGGAAAGACATTGAGATGAATAACAGAAATGCGAGAGGCCCTGATAAGAATCCCAGGAGAGAAACCAAGGAGCCCTGAAGACAGGTTACACCTGGGTAAACAGGGATTCTTTATAGTGAGGTCGAGTTTGACCTGGAAGCAGGTTTTGAATTGGATTTAAATAATTCTAATAGAAGAGAATTAAAGGAAAGCTTTCCTAGTGAGAAGAATGTCATTAGAAAGTATGCACAGGTGTCAAAACACAAGATCTTCTCAGAAATCTAAAACCATTCTTTGTTGCCAACTTCCAGCAGTTGTAGGTAGGAAAGGAGATGGGGACAAGGGGGCAGGAGAAAGATCTGCTGAGACATGAGACTGGGACTCGGCTGTGGGGACTTTGCAGCAGAAGACTTCTTTTTAGAAATAATGAGAAGGAAATATTTGATCTTGTTAGTTTTTGTAAGAAAGGAGGGTGAGATAGGTCTTTTATCAGGTAAATGATGTTATTTGAGTGTGACAGATTAGAAAGCTGAGGCTGTGGAGTGAGTCAGAGCTGGGCCTAGAGGAAATGCATGTTTGCTTGTGGGGTACATCTCCAAGTGCCACCACTTTGGAGTGAGACTAGGAAGCCAAGGTGACAAGAATCGTGGTAGCCCTGACAAAGAGAAAAGGAACTGAATAGGCGTGAGGAGGAGAATGACCGCAGAAGAAGGGATGATGGGATGGATGTGGGAGGAAATAGCAAAGGGAAAGCCGAGGCACTTGCTTAGTTGAAGTGTTAGACTTGACAAGCTCAACAATGTGCACATTTTAGTATCAGTGAAACAGCTGCCTTAAAATATATGGGTAGAAGTTAATTGTCTGAATGAAAACCACTCTGTTTACCAGACAATTGAAACTATTTTTCCGGAAATATAGCTTATACTTTGTGGTGTACTAAGTTGTAAAGCACCAGTATCAACAATAAATCCTGAATTCACTTTCTTATTGTAGAAAAGAAAGAGCTAAAAAAAAAGTGTGAGAAACTTGCTCAGGACTGTTTTCCCAGGAGCTCTTGCCTGTGTCCCTGCCTCTCCTCGCCCCACTTTCTTCAGTTCCTTTGTTAAGTCTGAAGACCCGCCCTGTTTCCTTCCCCTTTCTCTCACTCATGAAATATGGGTGGGAAGGGGATTTTGCAGATTCTGTCATTGAACCTTGGCGTGGCCGACTGCCTGTGCCAGGGTAGGGTCCCTATCACTCAGCCTGTACCGGAATTTCCTTTGCCCTGTTTCCTGCGGCCCCATCCTGGAATTCTGCCTATGTCAAATTGTTCCTTGTTTAAGGCTCACTAGAGGAGAAGTGGTTTGAAGTTTTCTGGCTGCTCTTGTTCCTCTTCCCAGCCCTGGAGACTGAATTCAGGGCCTCAGACGTGCTGGGCAAGCATCCCTCCACTGACCAACATCCCAGACCTTTTGATTTTCAGACAGTCTCCTTAAGTTGTCCAGGCTGGCTTTAAACTTGAGATCTTCTTGCCTCTGCCAAATAGCTGGAATTACAGGGGTGCGCCATAACTCAGCTACTTTTATTTTATATTTTAAAAGCTTTTCTCTAAGTTTTATTTGATTTAGTTTTCTTTCTTTTCCATTATTTCTTTCTGTAGTGCAGGCTGGTCCTGAACTTACTATGGAGCCCAGGCTGGCCTTGGACTCACGGCAATCCTCCTGCCTCAGCCTCCCCAGTGCTGGGATTACAGGCATGCACCACCACATCCAGCTTATGTGGTGCTGGGGAATCAAACTTGGGTACTTAGTGCTTGACTTAGTCCTTGCTAGGCAAGCACTTTAACTCCTGGTCCATTCCTCCAGCCCCTTCGTCTCGTTTTCTAATCAGTTAAGTATCGGACAGAAATCCTCTTTTCACTCAGTGTGTAATGCTAAAAGGAAGGGTGCTTGATCATGGTGTTCACCCTTGCGTTACACATCTAGATAGTGAAATTTTAAGCATTGACATCATTATTTGAAATTTACCGGTAAATTGATTTAATTAAAAATCAAAATAGAATTTTATAACATCATTATGTAACAGTGAAAGCCAGAATTCAGACATAATAGATATTCCATAACACATTAATTTGTGTACCTGTAAGCTGATAAATCACTTCGGGACCAGGTTTCTTCTCTTACTAACCAAATCCTGATGGTGGTGGGGTGGTACTAAAGTAGCAAATAAGCTTTCTTGAGTGAGTTATTTTGGCCCACTTTTAATTAGGTTTGCCTCGCCACAGAGTAACATAAACATAGTAGAAAACGTTTCTTGCCTCCAAGATGTTTACAGCCTAGCTGAGAAGAGAATTTATGCGTGAAAAGAAGTAGGGACCATTCAAGACAGCATTTAATGAACTGTTTAATTTCACAGGTGTTGAGAGAGGGAAGTAAATCCTATAAACACATTTCTCAACCACAGCCATCCGTGTTCTTCCCATTCATTCAGAAGCAGTGTTTACAAGTCTGGGTCCCTCTGTGTGTTCTTTAAATTCTAAGGCGTTTTTCCCTCCAGAAAAATGGCAAGTAAACTGCCAGTGCTTGTGCTGTCTGGTGGAGCCATCTGCGCAGTGGCTGTATTTTTAGGTCCTCAAACGAAGCCCACTGTATGTCCTAACTTACTTTTAATTCATTTTGGTCATGTTAAGAGAGAAATTTATCATTCTGATCTTTATTTTTCTGAAAATGTTAAAGTTTATCTTAAAAGGTTTAAAAGATTCAATTAAGAAAATAGATACTGGCTCGTTTTTTTGTTTTGGTTTGGTTTGGTTTGGTTTTGGTTCTGGTTTGTTTTTGATTTATCAAATCCACGTGTTGTCAAAGTATCTTTTGTTTCCTGAAATACAGATGCTGTTCCCTGGGTTTATTAAGTTCTCATTTTTATTATTATTATTATTGGTATTATTATTCACCTTTTGTCTCTTCCCCACCCAGTTCTTATTTTTATAAAATTAAAACAATATATCCTCTCAGTGTAATTGGAAAATTATTAAAGTGAAGTATTGAAAATTTTATTATTTTTCTTTGGCTTTTGCCTACATATACATACGTGCACAGTGACGTATCTCACTTCAGACCCCTGGCAACCTAGTATGTCCTTCTCTGCTCCATGCAGGTCAGATCTGCATGAATATAGCAATGGCAATAACCCATTGTCTGCTCGGGTAACAATGGAAACCTTTGACAGTTTGGTTTTATTTGAGTTTATAAGGGATGAAAGTTAGAGAAAAGACACACAGACTGATGGACTCCGTACTGTTGAGGCATGGAGAAAGAAAAAGGTGTAAGGAGCAGGGAAACCTAGGTACTCTGGTGTGCCTTGGGTCCTGGGGACTGCCCAAATGCACCCTGCCTTTGTGGAGTTGATACTGTAGATTAAATTCCAAGTCTGAATTCGCTGTTACCTGGGTGGCAACCGTTTTGAAAGTGCTCAGGAAGCTGCTAACAGTACCTCAGCTAGTCCATGATTCACACCCTTTCCCTTCAGGAGGAAGAGTGTATAGGGTCAGAAGAGTGAGAAGTGAGGAAGACTGGGCATCCAGCAGAGGGCAGACCAGATGTGAGGACACAAGAGCACCTGGTGCAGAGAGGCTGTAATGGCCCTAGGAGCAGAAGCAAGTGGCTGCAGCACAGCATGGCTGGGAAAGGCAGGCCAGGCAGCAGAGCCACAGGGACCCAAGGATGCAGAAACCCAGCTCTTAGGAGGTATGCGAACAACAGAAAGAAAGACGATGAAGTTTACATTTGGAGATTGCTCTACTGCAGATAGGAATGGGTTTTAGGCCAGGATCAGGTCACACCCATTCCTTTTAAAATATTCTGACTCTCAGTTTTTAATAGTCCTGTTTTACATGAAGCAGTAGTCAAAACAGTGCACCCATTATAGATTTATAAAGAGCGCAAATCCAGGAACTTTAGTTCTACTGAAACTAGAATATTCAATTGTAGCTCTTCTAATTTTTTAGCTTTATATTAAAATATACTCCACACACCATTTTTGTTGAAAAAGTTGCCTTAGATTCAGCCCTGGCTTTGTAGTAATGACTTTTGAGCATACATATACTTGTGTGTGTGTGTGTGTGTGTGTGTATATATATATATACACACACACACACACACACACACACACATATACATGCACACACACACACATATCTGTAACTTGAAAACCTTTTGTTAGTCTCTCCCAGAGTGTTCACTGTAAACACAACTTCTTCTGCTCATAGTTCCTCATATTGATTCAACCAACATTCATTGATTTCTGAGTAATTTGTATACTTTAGCTGATAAAGAGGAAAAGGAATTTATAAAAGATTTCCAAGATGCAAAGTCTTTCCCTTTTGCTCTGAGAAGTAGGTGGAAAGGAAAAATTCCATCTGGTATTCAGCAGCCCTAAATGTTGTTTTAAGCTAATAAAAATAGAAGATTGCTGAAAATATCATAGCAGAACATAACAGACTGTGAGCAAGTGTACAGTACATATTTTTCTAATAAATCATGTTAAATATCTCTATTTTCCTTAACACAGCACCATGTTCTTATTTTCCATAACAAAAAAAATGCCTTTAGTTTTTTGAAAACATTGTCTAGCCCATTACAAAAGCAAAAATGATTATTATTTTGATCTTTACAAATCAATGCTGTAGCACTTAGGTTTGCTAGAATAGATTTTTGTGGAGTTTTGTCCCTTTTTCAATTCTTTTCCTAATATATCATAAAAAGAAGGAACCAAATATCACAGGTAAGTTCACTTCATGTACATTTGTACACAATGAAGGTAAACAAGGCTCAGTGATGTTAACAAACCTTTTTTAAGGGTCCTCCCTGTTCAAGTTGCCAGATGAGCAAGACCTGACTAAGGCACAGTGAGTCATAATAAAGGATTAGGGGCTGTTTGAGATCTAAGAAACACATGGTAGAAAAGGATAATGGTGACAGTAAGACAATTAAGATGACAGGAAGTGGTGGAATGGGGGTGGGGAATTCTAAGGAGGCTCAGGAAAACTTAGGGAATCATAGGAGCAAATCCTCATGACCTCCAGGGTGAGTGGGAGTGGAATACATCAAGGTAAAAGAAGGGAGGTAAGTTTCTTTGTTCAGATGATTTATTAAACCTTCCACGATCTTGTCTTAGCTAGGATTTATCTAGGACATGCTTTGTGAATAAAGAGTTCTAATGATTCCCTAATGGTACAATGCATGATAAAATCCTGAACTGAATTTTGTGGTTGGTGGATGTATCACGTTCTCCCTACTCAGTGAACTTACTGTTATTACAAGTCAAGGCATAGTGATATTTTTCACCATCGATCTGAGTAGCCCGGGGCCTTCCTCTGAGAATCATAGGCGTGAGAAAGAGCTTTAGATAGCATGTGCCTTGGTGGTTTTAGTAAGAACCCATTTCTTTCATAAACTGGCATCTGAGGTAGGTCCGGGAGTGTCGGCCTGTAATCTCAACACTCTAAGAGGCTGAGGCATGTCTGAGCCCAGCTTGGGCAATTTAGCAACTTAGCAAGACCTTGTCTCAAAATAAGAAAGGAAGGCCTGAAGGTATAGCTCAGTCTGAAGGTCCTTGGCTCAATTCTCAGTCCCGTCACCCTGCATCCCCCAGCCCCACACAAAGCTGGCACCTGCTAAGTAAGATTACAAAGTTTCCTCGTAATGGGCAATGAATATTATATGATCAGTTAGTTCTGTTAGCATTTCATTAGTCAGAACAAAATTTAAAATACTTCTATTAATATTCTTATAACAAAGCAGATACCATTTAGTTTCTGCAATGAGAAGAAAAAAAAATCGTTCACAAAAATAGCAATTCTGGAGACCCTCTAGGTCCGTTAAAGGGTATTGTGATTCAGTATTCCTGAAGTTGTATTTTTAGGGGCCCAAAGTTGAAATTAACAGGATTAAAGTGACCCTTGCCCTCAGTAAAATGCTTTTGTTGAACTCCTTCCCCTCTGTTTATTAGTGGTTACTCCTTGAGAAAATCAGCAACTGAACACAGGCACCAGCAATTTTGTCAGCAAAAAATAAATGGTATCATTCAGCATTTCTCATTAAACACCCATCAGGAAGCACACATCCAAAAATTATCTCAGTATGAAAACAACATTCAGATATATCTCTAAAAACATGGGGGAAAGGGTAATTGAAGCCATAGATAGAGTATTGACCTCTCTAATAATGTGTATGTGTGGAGGTTGTAAAAATATAATTAAGCAAAATTGCAGGATATAAGATGGAAGAGATAGAAGCACACGTGACCCAAGTGGGGCTGCCTTATACCTGCAGACTGGAGATGAAGGGATAAACCTTAATTTCACACATGCACCTCCAGATAGCCCCTTACCTATGCTCCTGTAAGCAGCTCTTCATCCATGTCCCTGTAAGTAATCCCCATACACTCATTGGTTCCTCAAGTGGGACCTGGGAGTAATTGTTGCTTCACAGAGCCTACTGCACCCTATCTGAGACAAACAGACATGTTCACATCTCCCTAACACAGTCCCAGGAGAAAAAGCAGTAGCTCTCCAAGCACGCAAGTCCCAGGAGGCAGAATACAGAGAATCTGGGAGCCGTCACCTATAATGGGGTGGGATTTTTGGTAATGTGACTGCCCTTTTGAGTTACCAGTAGGCCTCTAAGCAACACCTCACCGATTCTCCTTTAGGTAGCCTCTTACCCGTGCTTCTGTGGGTGACTCTACTTTCATGCTCCTGCAGTAACCTCAGTAAACTTACTGATTCACCCAGTGCAACTATGCCGCGAGCATTAGTTTGGTTCGTCTGCTATCTGCCCTATCTGGGGTGAATAGGCATTGGTGTTCACATCTCCCCTGGAAAATTGTTTGCACACGCTGAAGTGTGATGAGGGGCTATCTGCAGGTGCAGTGACAAGGGCTCACTTACAAACCCATGAGTGGCCGTGTGTTGCAAGAATAACTTCCCAATGAGGTATGAGCGCCAATGTTTCTTCATCCCAGGTGGGCACAGACAGGCCAAAGTAACAATTGCACCAAAGTCTCATTTTGTGAACCCCTAAATGTTGGGGTTACTTACAGGAGTAAGGGTGAGCATTTATCTATAAAAACTTAAGCAAGGGGCTCCCTAAAGAACTATAGGTGAGGGGTACTTACAAGGCTACAGTGAGTGGAAGATTAGATTGAGCCTGGATGAGGCAGAATTCTGACAAACCCTTAAAATCCAAAGGAAGAAACACTGTAATAAAAGAAGCCAGTTTGAGGCTGGAAATGTAGTTCAGAGTTTAGATGGGCAAGGCTCTAGGTCAGTCCTCAGCAACACACACACACACACACACACACAGCGCCAGTTTTGTTCTGATTGACTTTAAGAAGTATACCTAGATGCCAGATGCTTGTGCACAGAAACCTTTTATGATTTGTTGAACTATTAAATGCCGTTTCCGTTGTCATTTGGCCAGCACATCTGACTTCTTTCTCATGTTTAAGTGGATCCCATTTCTGTCCCAAATCAGTAAATCTAACTGTCCTTTGGTGTTACTCATTGTCTTGGCATATGGAGGAGATCTGCCCAGACCTGAAAAGATTCGCCACACCCGGGAAAAATCCTCAGACTTGAGATCAGACTGGCCTTATGTCCATTCATCTGCAGGTGCCGGTGGCCCTGTGCCCTACCTCTCGATTCCCGTGTTTGCCTCTTATCTCTGGCTTCTACTTTAGTGTTTCTCATCTATCTAATCTAAACCATTACAAAAGAATGCAGTGCAGGAGTATCCCATTTGGGCCCCAATCTTTGTTTTGAGATGGCTTCAATTCGGACTACAGAAACTAGGATTAGTGCCTTTTCCTTCTAAAGGACAGAAGTGTAAGCTGTAGATATCTCAGCCTGCGGCCACTGATGAAAGCAAGAAGCATTGGTTTGCTTAAGCCTGTGATGACCCAGAAGGAGCTGAAGTGCTCCTGAACAGAAGGCTGTGAGCTGCAGACAGGGGCCCAGATTTTGCATTGAGGTCTTCTGAGGAGCACCAGCTTCCCTGATGACCAGGGCAGATGATTCCCCCCCCCCACCCACCCATTAACAGGTTGCTTCAGAGTCTCATGCTTGAACACTAGAGGTGGTTAGAAGGAACCACACTTTGTGTGATGGGAGGAAGCCACATAGTTAGCTTTTTACCACCATGGCAGTCATTCAAGGACAATAGTGAAAAGTGACATTGTTGAAGACCTAGATAATTTTTAGTGTTGGTACCCTTTAGTTTTTCATACATAGAGCAAGCTTTTAGAGATTTATTCTGGCCTTCGGTCATTGAGAGAAGCATTTACTAAACACCTGTGAGCCAAGCGTCCTGTGAAACAGAACAGAGACACAAATGAGCAGGCTGGGATCTGAGCCCATCACGATACCACCCTTTAGTCTGGGAAGAAGATAAGAAAAATGAGTGAAGGAAGACGGTAAGCAATTCGGGCATGGTGCTGCAGGTCTGTCATCCCTGTTCTGCTGGAGGCTGAAGCAGGAAGATCACAAGCTGGAGCCCAACATGGACAACTTAGTGATTTAATGAGACGCTGACTCAAAAGTCAGCAGTCAAAAATGGGCTAGGGAGGTAGCTCAGTGTGACGGCCCTGGACTCAGCCCCCAGTGCCAACAACAGAGCAACAAGCCTGAAGAAATGGCCGGGAGGAGCTTCCAGGGGGAGGAAAGAGTGTCCTTTGAATAAAGTATTTGTTTCTTTTCTCTCATATTCCTCTGAGGCATTTGATAAATTAAATGTCATTTATTTTACTTCATAGGTGGTTACTTAGGATGCAAAGTATAAGTGGGGAAGACCCCAGATATGAAACATTAAGAAGTTTGCATACTTTTGCAGTTAGTAAAAAAGTTTTTTAATTCTGTAGCAGAAATACCCTATAAATTTCAGCAAGGTGCCCCAGTACCTGGATTTGGGCTGTAAAACACCTATAAGCCTCTACTAACTGAAGCCTTTTTTCAGAAATGGAATCATTCAACAAAACAAGCCAAGAAAGATATAAAACATGGTATTTGTTTTTGAAAAATATAAATTTTAATTAGAAGATGGGGTATGTAAACTTTTTTAAATCTATAGTTATAAATATTCCATTTACCTACTTTGTCCATTTTCCATTGAGACTTTTCTCATTGTTGAGTTCTTTAATATAAAGACTACAAAATTTTATTGTATTTCTTTCATATAATTTTTCCACTTATATCCAACTTATTTCTGTACACAAATGAAACTGTTCTTTTTTAATTTTAAAAATCATTTGTAATGTTAAAAAGCCCTTTTCCATTTTGTAGCCATATCCTCAATACTATTTTTTTTTATTTACTGGAATTCCACTTTTCATTTAGATTTTTAATACAGCCATGATTTTTATAATTTAAAAATATGGTTTCTTGGTTACCTATCAAATGACTAGTTTTTCTTCAGTTAATTTAGTTTGTTATTTGAGTAAAAAAGATTTATTTGAGGGTTAAGAATGTAGCTCCATCGCGGAATGTGTGCACAGCATGTCAAGACACTGGGGTTGTTTCCTGATATCGTGAGAAGACACCAAGGAAGGAAGGGGAGGGGGGAAGAAGGGAAGGGAAGAAAATCCATTTCATTCTGGAGGAATTAAAAATCTGTTATCAAATTTCTTCTCAAATTAAATATGTTGAATACAGATTTAGGGAGTTACTATTGAGCTTTAGTTTTCCCATCTAATAAATTAGGGTATTAGAGATCTAAAATTTCTTATAGCTCTGAGATTCTTAACTTCAAAATCCTCTCCTCAAGCCCAGTAGCATTCCTATCTTTGAATGTTGAACTGTCCTTGGACAAGTATTAACTTTTATGTTGGACACCAATTAATTGTTTAGGAAGCTTCAAGTAGCTTTCCTTTCCCTGAACTCTAATAAATATGCCTGTTAATGCCAAGAATCATCCTGTTCTTTTTATGTTCTAAAAATATTCCTGCGGATAGACATCTAAGTATGCATTCTTTGTGAAATGGTGTTGATATGGGACAGATGGCCAATCTTTCATATCCAACTAGAACTGTCTCTGTTATCAAGATATTAGAGCCATAATTTAAGTCAAGTTGTTAAATATTTGGAATTGTTTTTCTGAGTTCAGAATGTCCTGAAGAGGACAAGGTTCGGAGATTTCCAAATCTTAACAAACTAAACAGCCATATATTAATTGCCTTGAACTCTTAGCAGTAATGTAAAAGTGGCCCATTATTGCTATTGGCTGGATGCCTTCGCTGACCACAGCCCACAGCATAGCTCCAGAACATGAGGATTTTGTGTGTTGCTTCTTTGTTTTTATTTTTGTTGTTTCTAATTTATAACTCCTGCATGTAAGTCTCACACATGAGAATCTGCTCCTTGAACATGGTCCCCATATTTTATTTGAGCTTTTATATCCAGTGTCTAACACTAGGCTTCTATTCAGCATTCATGGAATGGATCTGATAAAGAAGTTGTGGTGTGTGATGGAAAATACTTCCCAAACTTAAGGAATCAAATCAAATCTGGAAAAATTCAAAGTTGTACCAGCTCAGGATTCCAGTACCGTAGTGACTTCAAGTTTTACGTTAAAAGTTTCCCATCATGGAGAATCAACATGGACTTGACAAGCAGAAAAGGCTGGAAATCTGCAACCACAGTCATTCCGTAACTACAGATGAGTCTTTGGGAGAATTCCTTCTGGACAAAGAGTAGCCACAAACTTTCAGACCTTAATGGGTCACATTTTATGGTGCAAGGCTCTTTCCTGGATAGTTTTGTATATGCAGATTTTAATACTCTTTGGCATCTCATATACATATGGATATTCAGGAAAAGAAACATTTTCATCTGTTTTATCGCTCAAATACTTGTGTTTCATTCTTTGCTTCCTTCCATATGTATCTCCTCCCTCAGAAAAAGGGAAGGGAAAGATCTGTTATTCAAACACATTCTTGTCTTATTTTAACTTTATCTTTTCAATCTTGTCTCCTGATTTGTTTCCTCATTTGACTTTCAGTTCATTTAAGCAATATTTTGTTGCATTTTAAATTCTCTTAACCCACTTCAATATCAACTTTCTGTAACTATGTTGTGCACCAGTAGTGACAGGACTTACCTTTCTCCTAGTCTTATTTACAGCTGTGCAGTGAAACTTTGGAAATGGTTACCACAAAGACTAAAAAAGAACTTTTCTAAAAAAACATCAGGGAATGTGCAAATCATGAAAACAACAGTGTCTATTTGATATGCTTCCTATCTCCTCATGCCATTCCAGCATCTAACAGTTGTAATAGTAACCAGGAATTTTTTCATTCCATAATTTGCATAAATATTGAGGCTGCCCTTTAATTATTGCTTTGCCCTCAGAAGTTACACACATGTGCACATATACTCACAAAAGAGATTTGGAAAGAGTTATAAAGTTCCTTGACTTGAAACTTCTCCATGTTTAAGTGCATTAAATTCTAGTTGTTTACTTCCTTTTTAAGATAGAGGAATAATTCTGCTGGATCTGTCAGAGTTGAGAGCTGGATTTTTCACATAACTTCAGAATTAGGTATTCACTTAATCGGGAGGTATGGTCAAGTGCAAAAGTGATTTTTAAATCCTATAGGAAGAATTTGAACTGAGAAGCTAAAGCCATAGTGAATGGTTGGGCCCGCCATTTAGTACTGCTCTAAGAAATTTATGTCATCTTCTTGTTATTCAGATTGTAAGGATTCTATAAAATTGCTACTGTAAATTATTCCAAACCTCAGGTGACATGTGTATCTGCAACCAGATTGTGGAAAATTTGTCCTACTCTTGATTTAGTATAGATCTTTGTCCCATCTTTGGGCAGCTAATGAAATATCAGTATTGATACTTTCCCTTTGGAATAATTTGGCATTACTAGAACGATTTGAGAATTCTTGAATACTAGACAGTATTTCTGAGTAACATTTTTTTTTTTTCTGTAAGATCTCCACGGAAACAAAATTTTAGATTTATTAATTTGCCTTTGTGGGGAGTGGGTAACAGGAATTGGACGAAGGACCTCATGCATGCTTGGTAAGTGTTCTACCACTGAGCTAAACTCTTCACCCTTTATTTGCTCTTTTAAAAATTTGTAGTAAAGTACTGTTGTATTTTTGGGCCATGTAGATGCTCCAATAAAGAGAAGTGAAAATAAGTGATGTTCCAGCACAAAATCATCTTCCTCTTACAAATCCCAGCTTACTAGACTCTGTCCAGATCATCGTTGGGAGAATATGTGGAGGTCAGGGAGTGGTAGAGCTTATGTATTCCAAGTACTGACAAAACGTTTTCCCTCAAGATGCTGGAGAAACAATTTTTCCTTTTCTTCTTCCGTGTATTAGGAGATGCCACAGGACCTAACTTATATGTGAAGTTATCTCCTTTCTTTTGAAGTACCTTCAAATAGACCTGTATCAGATGATGTGTGTCTGTGTGTGTACATATGGACACTGCAATGCCCATAGTTGCCCTTTGACCTGGTGTGTGATTTCAAGGACACCAACCTGCTGAGGAGCCCTAGTCCACAGCACATGGGTGACTAGTGGTTCAGAAAACCTTGATGATTTCTTAGCTCAGCAAACCCTTTACATATTCTCTTGAGCCTGCTCAAATAACTAGGGTGAGTAGATGTCACTCATAAGTTTTAAAATAAAGGCTCCATCCTGTCTGGAACAGAAGAATGGCTCTGTGTTTTTCTGCATCCTGTTAGTAAGAGTTTCCTCTGTGTCCATCACTCAGGAGAACCCCTAAGATAAATACTGTCCCATTTCACAGGCACAAAAACTGGTGCTCAGAGAGATGGAACAACTCATTCTCTCCCACCTGGTATGTGCCAAGTCTGGCAATTGAACTCGGCCATTCTACCTTTACTTTGCTTTCATGGATATCAGTTTAATTTGATGCAGTCTATAATTTCTTTGAAGGAATACCATTGTCTGGGTTTAATTTTTATGCTATTCAGAGTTGGTTATTACCCATGAAATAGAAATGAAGCATGGTTCTGGCACGGCATGTAGTAGGATAGTGAGAAAGTGTGTGGACTGTTCAACAAATTAGATCTGTCTAATCGTTGTGATTGAGGGGTAGTTGGGGTGGGATTATAGGAGACCTTTTGCATACATTATCTTTTTTTAGTGCCTAAAATTTCTCTATGAGGTTTAATAGCCTTGTGTTTCAGGTGGTGCACTGGGGCTGGGAACTGTAGTTTCCCCCCGCAACAGAGCTGAATGGCAGCTGCCAGTATTCAGCTGCAAATACAACAAATCCTATGACCCCTGTCCTCTTAGTAGTTTTTTTCCCATAATTATTCCTTTTTAATAGTATATGTTTATAATACATAATAGTTACTCATCTTGGGGAATTGATGCCTGTGTATAAACACATCTGAACTATTTTGCTTCCCCTTTCTCTCCCCACACTCCCATCCTTCAATCCCCTTTCTGGCTTCAAAATATCTACCTCCCTGTTTTCAATCATCTGTCTTTTACTCTGCTCTTTAAATTATTTATATATTGATATTTAACTTTCCATGTCTGATTTATTTTACTTAGAATTGTGGTCTCAAGGTATATGTATTTTTCTTTGGATGGCTCATTTTGTCCCAAAGCCAAAACTGGGTGTGCTGTTCCTTCATTTTCTGCCAGTTTTCAATCTATTACAACATGGTGAAATAACCTTGTGATGAAAGGCATTAAATAATTTTATATTTCAAGATGGTACCATTGACATATCCCCATCTCTTCTGCTATCTTGGCTGTAGGTTTACCATCTCAAATTGGCCCCTGCTTCACATCCCTGGGCTTGCTCTAGTCTTAGGGGTTTTAGACAGCTTGTTTTAGATGGTCATATTTCTTAGAGGCAATAAGATTTAATATGGCTTTTCCATGGTAGCCAGGAATTTTCTGTTTCTCTGAGTGTTTGGTCAAGTTCTGTAAGAAAGTTGTATTTCCTTTCATTCCTATGAAAGTCAGACTTTAAGTTTTTGTAAATTTGAGGATGATGAATCCCTTTAGGCTCTGAGTTGTTAGTTTTAATGTATATTATATAAAGATAAAGAGCTATTTACTATTATTTGTTCTTCTTCTGCCAGAGTATTCTGTACAAAGGTGGATTTTGTTTAGGCCAACACCGTTGCTGCCTAGTAATGTTAATAACTCACCTTGACATATGTCTGCTTACTTAACCTTTCTCTTAATCAGTTCTGTCTTGCCAACAGTATTCTCCTCCCTCCCCATTTTTTTTTCTGTTATCTCATGAGAAAATAAAAAAAAATCATTATATACGCTGTCAGCAAATTCTGCGAAGGTTGGTCTCAGATAAAATTCTTTTTGGACAGAGGAGTTTTTTATTTCTTTCTTTTTTTTAGATAAGTGTTCCAGTTCTGCTGTACCCACATTTGCAGAACAAAAATAGATGTGGGCATTGGTGGTTTGGTTTGCTAAACTGCATTTCAATTTCCATGGTGCAAGATGGGAAGAGATAACTCACTGCTAGATCACATGCCTTTCTATCTACAAGAGCCAAAACTTGGGGCTTCTATGAGAAAAGTGGAGTCAAGACAGATGAATTTTGCAGAATTTTTGGAAAGGATGAAGAGCCTAGCAGTGGTTCTCAATCCAGAATCATCTTCACTTTTTCTGTAATACTGCTGACAGGCTCTGTGCCAGAAAGAGATCTTGCCTCTGTTGTTAGTGCTTCCTAAGACTGGCCACACCCAGCCTCCCTTGTCTCCTCCCTCACTCGTGGAAAATTACCTTTCTAGAACACGGTGAGTAATTCCAGGGCTCCTTGTCCCAGAGGACATGATACTGCAAGAGTGGAAGTAAGATTGTCATTGGTTCTTCTGACCTCTGCTGTGAGAGACATCCCCACTACCTGAACTGAGCCTCCCAGAGCACATTTCTCAGCCCAACTGTGGCCTCTTAGTACAGACGCCTCTGTTGTGGGCCATTAGTGCTCTCATCTGCAAAGCTTTGTGTTTGTTTGTTTTTGAGATAAAATTTGCATAACAGCATTAACCATC